>VDFB02353493.1:171268053-171290209 GCA_007258455.2 Sequoia sempervirens | reverse complement strand
CCACCCTCTTACATCCATTCAACTCATTCTCTCAACTCCCCTTAATCCACCCTCTTGCATCACTTTAACTCATTTTATCAACTCCCCTTAATCCACCCTCTTGCATCACTTTAACTCATTTTATCAACTCCCCTTAATCCACCCTCTTACATCCGTTCAATTCATTCTATCAGTTCCCCTTAATCCACCCTCTTGCATCCCCTTAATCCAACCTCTTACATCCTTCCAGCTCATTTCTATCAACTCCCCTTAATCCACCATCTTGCATTCCTTCAACTCATTCTCTCAACTCCCCTTAATCCACCCTCTTGCATCCCCTTAATTCGTCCTCTTAAAGGACCCTTAAGTCATATCCTCTTACATCTCCTTAATCCTCTTAGGACCCATTAAGCCATATCCTAGGGTTCATGAGATGCATCCTCTTAACTCCCCTTAAGGAATTCTTTAAGACCCCCCCTTAAGCTATATATCCTCTTAGGTTCCCTTAATCCATCCTATGGCTAACATCATTTGAATTTGTATGGAATTTACTATATGTCGTTCTTTTCTTGCATGAATTTTTTACTTAAATGACTCGTAAAAATTGTAGTTACTTACATTAATTATTTTTGCAAGTTCTCATCAAGTCGGTCTACAATGTGATTGTTGAACTGAAAAACTATTTTATCTGGAGACTATGTAAATATCAATTTTTGGTATTCACCTAAAAGTTGATAAGCTTTAATTGTATCTACATGCACATATATGTTTCATCATGTTATATAGTTGTACATTAAACTTCTTGATGTACATTATATATGTTTGTTCGATGTCACTTTTTAAATATCTTATTCAAATTGTATAGATTATACATATTTCATGTGTCTTCTATTTACCACATTTTATATAATTATTCAATTGTATAGATTATACATTAAATATACATACAAGGAGATGGTTTTTTGTTTATTGATTCAAATATTTGCTATGTAATTGGAAAATAGTTAGAATTACTTGCCCTTAATTTATTATGAATATGATTTAAGAAACTATTTAAGGAATGTTTTAATTTGTCACCTAACCATGTGATAAGTTATATATATATGAAATTTGATTCTAGATAAGAATTATTATATAGTGCATGTATTACTTGAAAATTTGATAAAATATAAATATATAGATATGTATATAAATGCATATAATTATGAAAATGAACATAACATGATCTCATAATTGACTGCATATATAATCATCATATTAAAGTCAACTGATATAAATAAACACACATATATGATAATAACATGTTCAAAATAAAACTAGAGATCTAGATAGTCCATAAAATTTATGTCAAGTCCAACACATATATTGAAATAGAACTAGAGATTTGTAGTCCATAAAATATAAAACTATCTAACTCTCAGGCTGATCGGTCAAATCAAGTCTCCTCTTTGTTCCACGTTGACTAGATGTACCTGCATCATGCTGTAAAAGAGTTCAAGAAACTCGAAATTAGATTTAAATTTATTTAGAAATTTTGATATAATTAAACATATTTAAAATTGAAAATATAATTAAATATCGACTAAATATAGTAAAAATGATTTCTAGTATGCATAAATTACCATATGGTCATGTGAATCAACTGGCACATTTTCTTCAACAGGTAACATAACTGTCTGTTGAGAAGATGTAAATGCCTAATCCACTATATCCTGCATATTCATATAAAGCAAACAACATGTGAAAACCTTGAATATATATATATATATATATGTTCGTAAAAATTGTATAGGAGATTTAAAGTAAAGTTTACAACCTCGAATGATATGACCTCATGATCACGCACCTGAGATTGCCCATGAATAGATGTCAATGATGTCTCAGGTGCGTGGCCCGCCATGGTTATCTCATCAAATCCCTACATATAGATGTACAACAGTTCATATAGATCATTCACACATGTGTATGTAAATGAAAAAATTAAATTAGATCTATGATGTGTATTTAATTTAAACTTGACAAACTTTTGAAAGCACACACCTGAGCTGATGATGTCTCAGGAGCGCTCACCACTGTAACTTGTGGCTGGTCAATACTAGGAATAGTATGACTTCCCTGCATAGACTAGATATAATATATCAATTCACACATGTGTACAAATTCAAATTAAATTACATATATATCCACACAAATTATTTAATATATTTTGGTTCAAGTACCTGTCGAAAAGGTGAGCCCAAATCTATAGCACTCGACATATACACACGATGATGATATTGAGTTACGGGCATCACGTCATCATGCATCTATACACCAAACACAAAATTATTGAATTAATATTATATTATATATATCATTTGATGTTATTATTTACATGATTTTTTTACATTTCAAACTTGAATTAAATTTAAGTTCAAAAGATGAACATACCTGTGTGGGACGATCCTCAGAATATAGTAAATTTAGGTATGATCCTACCCCAGATGCATGTGCCTCACCTAAAGTGGATGTTTGAGTATCCCTATAGCCTGAGCCTCCATGCTCTGTATTGGCCACTTCAGTGGCCACGTGTGTAGTCTCCTGAGTGAGATGTCCTGAAAGTGAACTCAATGCTTCTAGTGTAGATAACTTGGTTTGCTGCTAAAATGCAACAAGAATACCAGGAGGAGGAACAAGAGGAGCAACTAGAGCACGTCATTGAGGATCGACACGTGCTCCTAGTCTATGTTGGGGCATGCCACGCCCAGCTCCCTGAAATGACCTCATATCAAAATAGTTAAGTTTTTTACCCAACTCAAACTCAGCCCATAACTTTCTCAAAAAATATAAGGGCACCTCACTGTTTCCATGTGGTGGAGTATCAAACACCATCCACCATCTCTCCCAAAAATTTGCAGCTATCTGCGGGTGCCTACACCATAAAATTGAAATTCTTTTTTTTGTGGGTGGTATTGGTTCATTTGTTTGGGGGTTCACAAAATATTGGCACATAGCTTGTTTAGTGATTTTTAGGTCATTGATTTCTTTATATGACAATCCATCTGCATAGAATTGTCTCCTCTCTTCTCTCCATTGATGGAACCTATCTAGGTCCGCATCGATAGATCGAACCTAATCGACAATAGTTTACATCGTAGATGCAAACCGTGCGAGATGTGGAGGGATTCTAGTCTCATTTTTTATGAGATCTATGTTTCCTTGAATGACAACTAAGTTGGCTTGAATATTCTCTCTTAGTTGATTTTGGTCAAATGGAGGAGGGGGTGGGGGGTCAGGTGGTGGAGAATGCGGAGGTGAGTGAGGCATATCCTCATGTGGTGGGGTGGGATGTGCACCAGGATCTATAGGAATTTTTGGATTAGGCATGAAATCCTCTAAAGTGAAAAGTGGATCCATGGACGAGAAATGATATGGCAACTGCATGTTAAACAATTAAAAAATATATATCAACAAACTAATTAAATAATGCACACAATTTCAAAGTTATTTAAAAATCACATTGAACATGCACAAATTCAAAATATATTTCATTTGAAGACCATTCAATTTATAACATTAAAAAATCATAGCATTAAAAATTCATATTATAAATGAGAGTTGAATAGAAACCGATAGTCACTTAAGAACTATAAATGAGAGTTGAATAAAAACAGAAGGTTAGTAGAACAAGTGATGAAAAATATTGAAAATCATTGAAGACCTCTCTTGCACATTCTAGGAGACAACATAAATGGTAACCTCAACTACTAAGATGATCAAATAATTTTCAGATTCACTGCATGAGTCAGTATCCAAGAATTATATTGTTCAAGAATGATAAAATAAAAAAAGATATTCAAAAATTCCAAGAATCTTGAGGTGGTTGATTTTGATGAACTACAAGGGAACTTAGAAGAATCTACATTTTCTTAGAGGATTAAGTTTAAGTATCAAAAGGGGCGGGCTAGTATGAATGATTTAAATGAATTTATTAATATCTTTTCAAATAACTTTATAGACTCGAAGTATTTTAGGTACTAGTTAAATTACTTTGCGCATTCTTTATTCTTTTAAATAAATGTAATAAATCAACATAGATGTTGATAAATATTGAGATGGTGTGGGATTTCCCACTCATCTTGTAGTTCTCAGTTGGCTTTCAATTAATTTTCAATTAGTTTTCCAATTAGAGCAAGTCACCTAGGGTTAAGTTTCAACTAAACTCTTTCAGATCCTTAAATTTTGGGACACCTAGTTCCTATGTACATGACTATAATATTTAAGTATGTTATGAGTGCCCTAGTTATGGGGCCACTAGTGTTATATAATAAAGAATGTAATTTTAAAGTGGCATTGATAAAAAGGTTTGTACATGTAGGTTTATTTTGGAGCTTGTAAAAAGGAAAGAAATTAAAAGATAGCTATTTAATTAAATCCTAAGATTGAGAGTGGTATTCTTGTTTATCCATTAATTTTACTTGAATAGATTGGACACCATATTTTCCTATCACTAGAGATTAGAGGAGGGAACCCCATTTATTTCCATATATAGTTAATGGATGAAAATCCATAAATCAATCATGAGAAATTCCATATAGGGATAGTAATTAAGATACATTGAATTATTATCCAAGTGACTCCTACAATACCTATTTTTTATAAGTTTTAAGTGTCTCTCTTGGAACCTATGGTTTGTAATTCTAGGGTGGCTCCTATAGCACCATTGGTTATAGATTTATCATATTTCTTGATAACAATATTGTTATTTTTGTTCCTAAAATTATAGTAAACTAAGTTGAATATAAGTAGAATTTATATTGTAATAAGAGGAGTAATCAATTACTACCTGATTGATGTGTTGACTATTCATTTTGTAAGAGTTTATAATTCATTTCAACATATTTTTTTAGTATATTACCTATTGTAGTAGATCTAATTTGAATTAAGATTCATTTATTGGTGGCTTTTTTAGTTAAATAAATGAAAATAAGCAATGTCCCTAATTAGGGATATTATAGTGGTATCAAGGCCATGGTCTTTCAATATTATATGGAAAAATATCAAAGATTTACTTTTTCTAGTTGATAGAAAGAATTTAGAGGAAGATGTTATGGATTGTCTAGTTACTAATGATGTAATTGGATAGGCTAATAGAATATCAAAATGTCACACAAGAACTATTTATTAAAATACAAAGGAATATAAAAGAGTTGAGAGAGAAAGAGCCAAGACCAAAAAATAAAAATATTGTTATAGGGGAGATCAAGGAGTGAGATTCAAAAGATTCATTCATGAAGGATGGAGATAAGTCAAAATTAGATTCATATGAAACCCAAGATAACTTTATTAAAGAAAAAATTAAATTATAAACCAAGGATTACCAAGAGGAATACATTACTAGATTTATTAATACCATGGATCTAAATCCATCCTAAGACAAATCTTTCAAGACAACAAGAGAATAATTCCCATGTCTTGCAAGAAATGAAGATGAATTAAAAAAATAAATTTTGAGGAAAATTTTGTTCTCATGCAACATATGCGAAGATAGGAAAAATTCATATCATGGAGGTAATGTTAGATAAATATTTTTAAAATTATATATACACTAGAGAAAAATTATAAGATAGGGATAAAGAAGAATCTATAGAGCATAATCCAAAAGAAGAAGAAAGACCCAAACCAAAGTTACCAAAAATTGAGAAGTAACACATAAGTAAGCAAGGAAAAAAGAATATTCCATACAATTTGAATGTGAAGGATCCTTGATAGAAAAAACTATGTTAATAACTTCTAAATAAATTGCATTAATGAAGTTAAGGAGAAACATGCATTATATAGATTGAATGTAAATGTTTATAATTGAAAATAATCTTATGAAGTTTGAGCCTCTACACCATAAAATAGAATTTTAGAATCACCATATTGATAGGCAAATAACTAAAGGAAATGCTTTCTACTCTAACACTTAAGTTCTTACTCAAAATGACGATTGTATTGAAGTAAATTTCTTAGTTAAAGAAGGTAAGTTCTTTGGCTACTCCTATTATTTAATCTCAAATAAGAGTAAAAAAAATTATGGTAGTTATCTCATTCTTATCATCATGGAAAGTCTAAGAAGATGAAAATAATGAAAGACATATAACTTACAAATCCAAAAGAAAGCATGCATAAGGGTTTAGGATTTGACTAATAATTTTTTCTAAGAAAATATAGTAATGATAAATAACCTTATTCAAGAATATTTACGTAGTATGGTATGGGATTCAAGAAATATTGTCATATGTGAAGATTCAAACTTTTAATAATTTTAATATCATTTTTTTGGGTAAGTTCATCAACCTAGACACTTGGCTAAGAGGAAGATCTAAATTGATTAATCTCAAGAGAAAATACAAGGAATAGTGGAAAGTCACCTCTTGTTTGACAATTTAGTCTTTGCATTTCTATTATCAATCATTAAAAAAGTGTGTTCTAGATATAAAAATTTATTTGGCTTTAGGTGGTAATCATTATAAATTGTGCAAATAAAAACATATCTTCAATGTGGGTAGGTGTTATTTTATATTTATATGCACATATATGTCTATGTATATGAGTAAAGTTATATGCAAACATATATATACATAGATATATCTATGAATATAACTAAGTGTAGGTGATGTATATTAATGTATAAATATACATGTGTGTGTATTGCATATACCCGGGTCTATTTATATATGTATGTATGTATGTATGTATGCATGTATGTATATTGGTGTACCTAATTATTGAATTTTTTTACTCTTAGCCCATTCAAATGCCTTTGAAAGTTTACTAAATAGTCATATTTGTAAGGGTTTCTCTAAAATTGTATTAGGGTTTCTTTAAAATTGTATTAGGGTTTCTAGTTTTAGCTCACCTAAGGGGAGAGAGGTCTCTAAGAGGTTTCTAGTTTTACGTTTTAGGGTTTAGATTTCTAAGTTAAATGTGTCCAATTTAAGTTTAGATTTTATGGTTTTCAAATTACAATTTAATGTTATTTATTTTTTAAATACAATTTAAAACTATTAAAAACTCAAATAAAACACATTACAGAAAAAAAACTTAAATACTAATTAAAAAACAAAAAAATAAGATACAAAGCAAAAAATGGCAGAATTCAACCAACCTGAAAGTCACAGAGGTCGGGTGTGTTGATGGGAGGAGGTGGCAGTCAAAACACGCTCGAAGCAAAAACTTACAAACATGTACACGCTCTAGATTGTCTTCTCCCAAGCCGCCAAAAATAGTGGATAAAATGAAAAGCGAACAGTTTATTTAAAAAAATAAATACTTTTCCAAAACACGTACGCATTTAGAAATGCATACGCATTTAGAAACGTGTACGCGTTTACAAACGCGTACACGTTACAAATGTGTACGCGTTACAAACGCGTACACTTTTTTGGTTCGCGTACCCATAGCTGAGCGCGTACGCGTTCGGATTTAGGTTCGGGTACCCGTTCCGTAACGCATATGCGTTTTTTGCAAAAAAAATTTTGTTGCCCAAAATTTCCCCTCTTCATGTACTCAACTTCTTGATTTTACCTAGTTGAGGGTATAGGGATTAGGGTTGAGGGTTGATGGATTAGGGTTGAGGGTTTAAGGATTTAAGGGTTGAGGGTATAGGGTTGAGGGATTAGGGCTGAGGGTTGAGGGTATAGAATTTAGGATATAGGGGTGAGGGATTAGGGTTGAGGCTTGAGGTTATAGGGTTTAGAGTATAGGGTTGAGGGATTAGGGTATAGGGTTAAGGGTTGACGGTTGAGGGATTGAGGGTTGAGGGATGAAGGGTTTAGGGTTGAGGGTTTAATGGTTTAATGGTTTAGGGTATAAGGTTGAGGGATTAGGGTTGAGGGCATAAAGATTAGGGTTGAGGTTTTAAGGGTTGAGGGTTGAGGGTTTAAGGGTTATGTTTTGAGGGTATAGGGTTGAGGGATTAGGGTTGAGGGTCCAATGTATAGGGTAGAGGGTTGAGGGTTTAATGTATAGGTTATAGGGTTGAGTCATTAAGGTTTTAACGGTTGAGGGTTGATGGTATAGGGTGGAGGTATTAGGTTTGAGGATCCAATATATAGGGTAGAAGGTTGAGAATTGAAAGTTGAGGGTTTAATGTATAGGGTTGAGGGTTGAGGGATTAAAGGTTTAGGGGTTGAGGGTTTAAGGGTTGAGGGATTAGGATTGAGGGTTTAAAGGTTTAAGGATTGAGGGATTAGGGTTTAGGGTCCAATGTATAGGGTAGAGGGTTGAGAATTGAGGGCTAAGGGTTTAATGTATAGGTTAGAGGGCTAAGGGATTAAGGGTTTAAGGGTTAAGGGATTAAGGGTGTAAGGGTTGAGGGATTAGGGTTGAGTGTTGAGGGTATAGGGTTTAAGGGTTGAGGGATTAGGGTTGAGGATCCAATGTATAGGGTAGAGGGTTGATGGTTTAAGGGATTAGGGTTGAGGGTTTAAGGGTTGAGTGTTGAGGGTTGAGGGTATAGGGTTGAGGGATTAGGGTTGAGGATCCAATGTATAGGGTAGAGGGTTGAGCGATTAATGGTTTAAGGGTTGAGGGTTTAGGGATTATGGTTGAGGGTTTTAGGGTTTAAAGGTTGAGGGTCTAGGGTTGAGTGATTAGGATTGAGGATTGAGGGTATAGGGTTGAGGGTTGAGGGTATAAGGTTGAGGGATTAGGGTTTAAGGTCTAATGAATAAGGTAGAGGTTTGAGAATTTAGGGTTGGGGGTTTAATGTATAGGGTAGAGAGTTGAGGTATTAATGGTTTAAGGGTTGAGGGATTGGGGTTGAGGGTTGAGGGTATACGGTTGAGGATCTAATGTATAGAGTAGAGGGTTGAGAATTAAGGGTTGAGGGTTTAATGTATAGGGAAGAGGGTAGAGGGTTGAGGGTTTAAGGGATTAGGGTTGAAGGTTTAAGGGGTTAGGGTTGAGGTGTTGTTCCTATAGCACACACGCCTCATTCAAGCCAAGGAATCCCTCTCCTTGTTTCACCTTTTTTAGGTCATTTTTCTTTTGCCTCATTTTGCATCCCCCTATTTTAAGCTCAAATTGGTCACATGCCTTAAACTTGTCAAACTCATATTGGACAAGTTCACCTATTCAAATTTCAGTATGTTCTTAGCCTTTGTGGGATTTAGTATGCAAGTTTTTGCCCTTCCCTATCTGTTGCCTTGATCGCTCTAGGAAGACTTGCATTTGTGTGTCTCCCATAGCGAGTCGCCGTCCCCGATCCACCATTCTCTACATTGTTCATCCAACGTCCACTCCCACGATGGGTTCCACACTAGCTTTTGCCACCTGAGTCTTCACTAAATGACCATGCCAGTTTGGGTTTTTGGAACCCCCACCTATCTAGCTACCATTGTACCTTCGAGTTAATATGGCCATTAATGCACTTTTTCCTATAAATACGTGACCTACCTAGCTGTCATTTTCACTTGGAGAATTCAAAATTAAAGAGAGAAGGAGGAGCTCCTACATGCATAGAAGGATTCAAATGTTGGAGGAGCTATTTTTCTCTATTCGCGTGATTAAGGTATGTACTCAGACTCTGTATTTCACCCGTGACTCAGCTTTATTAAAGATCATATTGATTAGGGCTTCTAAAACATGAACAACATTAAACCTTCAAATTCAAAATAAAAACCCAAGATTAGGGCCTTCAAATATCCTCGTGGGATTTTCCCTTGGGAGGTCTACCTCTCGCAATGCCCTCTATGTTAACTCAAAGAACCGCGACCATTTCTCCATCCATTTCCGTGTTTAAGTCTTTAGAAATTTGGGCAAAAAGAAATGAATGTCAAGTGATTTGTAGGGTTTTGTGGGACCTCGTTTGTGGGTGTTCACTCTCTCGTGGATGTCATTTATCTACTTATCATATATTGACTCCTGCCCTCAAAACCCTGTGGCTGCATCACAAAAAAGGATTAACATTTGAAAAATGGCTAAGTCGCAGAGCCTTTTTGGGCCACTATTACAGATCATAGTATGCGGACTACTATCCCATCATTGCAATTCTTTAACAAAAGGACCTTCACATCTCTTTGCCTCACGGGCCTCACGTGCTTTGCTTCCTTAAAGAAAAACCTTAAGATCACCAACAAAAAACTTTGGGACGGGTGACTCCTATGGCCCATCCCTACATACCATTGTCCAGGAGGGGCATTACCCCTCGAATACTTTTTCAATGGAAAAATGCTTGCGCCATACCACCATGTGGGTCCTACTGGCTACATTTCCTTGAAGCCAAATCTTCAAGTTTGCCAACCAAAATTGTGGGTTAGACAACCTTTGTGGATCCGCCACTGTGGATGTCCTCCAGTGGGAAGATGCTATCTCTTGACCTTTCCTTAATGACAAAGCTAGCTTTCCTTTCCACCACACGGATTCCAAATTCACCACCTCCATTGATATTAAATATGGACAAAGAGACAAAACTTCAAGTGAAGGTTTCTTAATGGATCTCATTGCATGGGATGCCATCTACAAAGTAGCTCTCATCAAAGTCCATTGTCTAACAATAGGGTCCCCACGGTGCCCCGCCATGCAGTCCTTGCACTGCCCGACTCTGTAGTCTGCAGGTTCCAACTTAGAGAATTCAAACAAACCTAGATAAGAAAATGACCACCATGCGGGTTCTACAATGTAGAAATCCGCATGTGGAATTTTGTGCACCTTTAGATGCCCTTTAATAGAAAAACCTTAGGGGCTTTCCATCTATGTCACCCGTAATCCTCACACCCACATAAACCAAAAAGGATCAATTTGATAAAGGAAAACAATTGAAGGTGCTTCTACCCAAGATTCCACATGTCCCAGATGACTTTTCCTAAGATTTACCGTACAAATATGCCATGTGGAAATTCCTATCCGGGTGGCCATCTGTGGGTTTCCCTACGCTGCCCCCTAATGACCTTTGACCCATTGACTTCTGCAGGGTGGACTTCCATACATCTAGAACCACATTTGCACAAACAAATCGAATAAGCCTCAAATAGTGAAATGTGGTGAATGTTGTGATTTTTTTCAATAGTATATAAATGCATCTAACCATGAATTTTCATGATTTGACTTAACATTTGTCCTCTTGATCTATCAATGCCCTTTACTACACCTTTTGTGTGCAAGATTTACGGAACCTGCTAAGGGGTCATCGAAGGAACCAGTGGGGAAGGTGGACAAAGGAAAGAAACCCACAAGAGCTCCAAGGGGGAAAGAAGAGAAAGAACATATGAAGTACCAGTTCCATGGGGTAGAATGCACTTCCAAGATTGTGTACAATTGGGAGACAATTCCCAATACCGACCTCGGGCATGTAAACATATATGAATTCAGGTAGAGGGTGATGATCAAGCCCACTACAGAGGAAGCCTTGAGAAAACAAAAAAGGGATTTTCCTTAACTATTCGACAATAGGATCCTCTTGGGTGCAAGAGAATAATAAATCAATCATGGCTAAAGGATAAGTGAGGTAGCACCAATAAGGTTCCCAAAAAGTTGTTCAAGAGTGATTTATTAGAAGAATATCATGATTTGGTCACACTCCTGAGCAGAGTAATGGGATTGCCTACTACCACCTTCTTCGAAGAATGGATGTTCTACTTCATAGAAGAGATCCTCTGAGACACAACCAACTTCCATTGGGAAAATATGATAAGTAACAACTTACACGACCAATTCATGGCGGTGAAGAAGACCTCCCAATTCTATATGACCTCATATCTAGTCTACCTCCTAGTGGCTAAGTTCCCATACAAAGGATTATTTTGCATTGGGGCACTAAGAACCAAGAAAAGACAACTAAAGGTATATGACTGCTCCCCTAGTTACAATACAGGAATTTCAAAAAGGAATACAGGAGAGTGAATGATTCCTTCATTGGGCATATTATCAGAACCTTGGGAGGAGACTATGAAAGAAGAGTGTTGTATAGTGCCAAGGCACTCGTAAAGGGTTTTGGATATTTTTTCATTCAATTCCCAAAGTTCACCTACATCTGAGTAGAGAGGTTGTCAGGGAGACCTTACAGATTTTAGTGCTACCCCAATGACATAATCTTTTTGTTAGAGCTTACTCAACAACTACAAACTGCCCACACCCTACTGAGTAACAAACACTGAGCTGTGGTCCCGTATCCCCTTACATTTGGATAGGGAATGTACTCTTGCCTTGCTGCCTAATGTGCTGAGCACTTTGATAAGGAATTGGCAGAGTATAACTTGGAATTGCATACGAATAGAGGAGGCATATATCCCCATGGTAATCTGAAGAAACAAGTCGGCAAATAACATTCCCACCGACCTCATATTGAAGACTTCTGGAGCAATTGTGATGACAACAAAGAGGTCCTGATGTGGAATTATATGAGGATGACCGCCCACTTCGTGAAGTCCATTGATTTGTTTCCCATTCGACATCAAATTGTTAAGGATGACAATATTATGGATGAAAGATATAATGCCTTGGCCAATGTCCCATTTCCAATAATTAACTGGGTTGAGGAGGAGGTCACTGACCTAGACACTATCCCCTACCCTATTGAATAGAGAACCAAATAGTGGATTGATGGACAAATAACTTAGTTGCAAGAAAAAGGTGCAAAGATCACATATGGGGAGCTTGAGGATGACATTGAGAGTGAAACAGACAACAATGCTACTATGGGCTCATCAAGTGAAGCTCCCAAGTCCCCACCTGTCACTAGATCCAAGAAGAGGAAAGATGTACCTAAGCTTAAGCCCAAACAAAAAGTGTACACCCGAAAAGAAACAAAAGGGTAACCATTAAAGAAGGTAAAAAGGATAGGGACATTTGTTCTTCTAAGTTCGTCCAGCTCAAGATTGATCCAGTGGGCAGGTTCAGATACCAGTTATAAGCCATGTCTCCTAATGAATAAGGAAACAACCTACATGCAACATCATGACCTAGGCAATCTGAGCACAGGTACAAGCATCTTTGAATGCCACCATATGCTCTTCAATACTTCTTGATTCACCGTTGGCATACCTGGGGAAAAATTTATCCGGGTTCTTTGGCATCTTGTGTATGCCACCAGGAATGACTCCCATCAGCGAAGGATTGTTGGAATTGTTTGTATTAGTATTCGATTTACTTGATCTTGTCTCTCTATGAAAGATTTGAGCCGCTCTTCCCTCTTCATATTACCTCTGCCCTCTTTTCCCCTTTTGCATAAATTCCCTTAGGATGGCAGGACCTGAGGCTCTGATACCACTGTAAGAGGCCCAATATGATTACACACTTCACCATGAAACACTGAACAACAAGTAGTCTTAGATAACAACGAATTCTCAAACAAATTGCACACTCGATCTAAGATCTCAAACAATCTTGCAAATCTGCAGAAAATAATCATCTGATTGTAGCATAATATTGAAAACAATATAGGACAAAATACATCCACATGTGATACACCACACTGATCATAAGCAAATATTACTATATGAAACCATTATTCTCAGTCCACAAGGTCATTCGATATTTTTATTCCACAGATTTCCCAAAAGCAGGAAGATCACAATCATGCGATATGAAATATAACACCCTAGCATTGTAAATACTGAAGATTGAATTCCGACTGTTCAGTTGAGCAATTATAAGATCAAACATAGATAAACATAGCTACCACCACATACTGGCTATTCGGAAAATGATATTTCCCAACTCACGATGGAGATCACTTTGTATGAAGTCAATGTTGAAAGTAATCCCGTGCAACTGTTCCGTCGCTGCTAATAGATTCGTGAATCCTTCTGGACGGTTCCACTTCCAATTCCGATCACCACCAACAAGCACGTGGGGGTCTCAAGTATAAGCAGCTCTCGAAATTCACATTCAATGATTCCACCTTGTCTTGACTTGCCTTGGAGCTCCTGTGTGGAAAATGTGAGATCGTGTCATTCAGGTGCGACAGCTTCCGCCACTGGCAGCCACTGAAGTTGCGAAGGTCTCTGAATAGTATGCTCCCGATGATTAGTTGCTGGGTGCTAGAGAGTTGAATACGCCAAACCACCTTAGGATTATTGCGTCCACACAGTGATGAAAATGAATTGTTGTGAAATTGAGGAATGACGACACCGAACCACTAGTAGAGACTACGTCCTATCAGGCTGGAACACGCTACGCGACCATTTTCAATGTCTTCATTCGATGCCCAGAAACATGCCTTCGATCTAAATATATAGTAATGCCTTCCAAAGGTTGGCCAAGGAATTTTATTTAAATTTAAATATTATTTATTTAATAATTTAAATTTATATTTAATATTATTATTCTATTATTAATATTATTATTAAATATTATCATCATTTATTATTATTTAATATTAAATAATATTATTAATATTTTAAAATCAATATTTAAAAATGTTTTTTCCTGCCGATTGGATTAGGTCTCAGATTGGGGACATGACATGTTTTGTTGTATGAGTAGGGAAATTATGTCAACACAAAGAATTCTCAGTTGCAAGCTATAGAATGCTTGCCAGACGACGGTCTCCAATAACAAAGGTTATTCTATTGTATGTAGTAATAAATATAGGGAATGCATGCCAACATAAAGAATTCTCAGTTGCAAGTTGTAGAATGCTCACTACAAGGACGTAGCTTCATACATGGGTATAGTGCTAGGGTAGGGTTAGTTACTTAGAGACAAACCATATATACTCCATTAGTTTTGGGGGCTCCCTTGTTTCAACCCCAATTATTGATTTTGGAGAGGATATATTGGAGCTTTAAAGAGAACATATGAAACTAATCTTAATTTGCAAGTTTCATAATCTCTTGCTATTCTCGGTGAATCTGAATTAGAGGATATGGAGACATGGATGCCTCTATGGAAAGAGGAATTTTTTATTTTCCAGTGTGCAAAAGTGTTTTTCTTTATCTTATTTGTGATTCTTTTGTTGATAGGGATATGCTTCTACAAGAAACCATGGTACACAAATTTTAATCTATTTAACAAGACCCTATCTGTCTCACTTGTTTGGGCATGGCCGCTTAATCTTCTCCTACAGTTTTGGGATGAAGATAGTTTATACTAAATTGGGAATTTGATTGATAATACTCTTGGGGTCACAAATCTCTAAGAGCTTAACTCTCATTCCATTTATGTTCAAATTTCGGTGGAGTTAGATCTCTCAAAGAATTTATTTATTTGAAGAAGTTTGGCTCAAGGTGGGTACCTGTTTGTGAAAATAACAATTGAACTATGAAGGAATTGCTTTTTGGTGCAAATTGTGTTTTTCTACTAGCAATATTATTAAACACCTCCACTAAAACTAAAAGGATCAAAACTTCAAAATAGGCCACATGGTGGATAGGGTAGATCTCTAAGCTATCATTTTATTACTCCTTATCATCTTAGTATATACCAATTTTGCTTCTTCTACTACAAAGGTTTCTTCTATTTCAATGATGGAGATGACCTCTTTGGTTTCAAAGATGAAGGCTCCAAGAAGTTACATGAGATGGTGCCTTCCTCTACACCTAAGGAGGACTCCCACCCTTCATGAAAAAGAAAATGGCTTCTACAATCACAGTTATTGTTTCAATCTCTATGAACCTTCACTCTCATGGCAAGATAGACTAGCAACGACGTGGGTTTGGATAGGGTTGTATGAGGTTTTTGGTAGGTTTATTGTGGTTATGGCTAAGTATTATTTTATATAAAGCACAATCATCATCTCTTGATCTCTTTTACAATTTGGAAAAGAGTTACATGGCTTAAATGACTCATTTGAGTAGGAAATCGTGTCAAAACATTTTTAAATGACAAAGGAGCCCTAGTAATGGTGTGCACGTAGGAGAAATTGACGTTCATGCCCAATTAATCCCAAAAGATAAGCTTAGATTTATAGGAGAGCTAAAGCAAGAGGGCATGACAGCCATGGTGGGTGATGGAATTAATGATATACCATCATTAGCAACAATAGATGTGGGAATAGCTATGGGTGTGGAAGGCTCTATGGTATCTATGGAATTTGTAGATGTAGCTCTCATGTCTAATGACATAAGGAAGATTTATGGTGTAGTGAAAGGAGAGAAAGGTGGTCATGCTCATTATTGTCATCATCAATGGGTGTTGCAATGACTCAGATGTGAATGGGTATGCAAATCATCTTCACAATCATGATCTTGATCATGGTATATACAAAGAGAACAATGACCATGAGCAAAATCACAATCATAACCATAATCACAACCATGATCATTATCATGAACAACACCATCACCATAACCATAATCATAGTAATGGCCATGAACATGAGCGTTATATTGATGTGGTGAAATGTAGTGTATGCATCCTTCATGCAATAATTTACATAGAGTGCATGATAGCCTCAAGCCTAGAAATTAGTCATACAACACTACTAGTAGAATTGAGCAGACTCAAAATAGATCAAGCAACTGGTGCAACAAAAGGAAATTTACCCTTCCAATCAGGTTGTCAACCAAAAACAGGTTGTTAATGTTGTCAAATTCCAAATTGTTAATTATTGATTTCAACTAGTAAATAATAATTTACCATAGTTCTCACAAAATTCCTCACCAACAAGTAGGACCACATAAATGGAATTTTGAAAAGAATTAGGGAGTACGAATGTTTGACAAAATGCTGCAAACAAATGTTGCATCATGACCTACCATAATTGCACAGTATGAATTTGTTAAAAAAATTCTACAAACTTCCAAGAAAATGTAATTCCTAGGTGTAAATCCAAATCTCATTAATTTTGCCAATGGGAGCTTTGGAACAATGTATGGACATTTAGAAAAAAAGGGTAAGTACCTTTTTTTTATAGCTGGACATTACCGTGTCCAACTAATCATAGTAATGGCCATGAACATGACTGTTATTTTGATGTGGTGAAATGTAGAGCATGCATTTGTCATGCAGTAATTTACATAGAGTGTGGCTACCTCAAGCCCATAAATTAGTCAAACAACACTACATAGTAGAATTAACCATACTCAAAATAGACCAAGCAGAGCTGCTACAACAAAGGCAATTTACCCTTCCAATCAAGTCGTCAACCAAAAACAAGTTGTTAATGTGGTCAAATTTCAAATTGTTAATTATTGATTTCAACTAGTAAATAATAATTTACCATAGTTCTCACAAAATTCCTCACCAACAAGTAGGACCACAAAAATGGAATTTTGAAAAGAATTAGGGAGTTCAAATGTTTGATAGAATGCCACAAACAAATGTTGCATCATGAACCATCATAATTGCACAATATGAATTTGTTAAAAAAAATTCTACAAACTTCCAAGAAAACACAATTCCGAGGTGTAAAGCCAAATCTCATTAATTTTTTCAATGGGAGCTTTGAAACAGTGTATGGACATTTAGGAAAAAAAGGTAAGTACATTTTTTTATAGTTGGACATTACCATGTCCTTGTTTCTTATTTTTTGTGAGGGTACACATCAACTCAAATAGTCTCGTTTTAGAAAGTCACTGCATGAGAGTTTTTTGTTGTCTGTTGATGTGCTATGTGTTTTGAATAATTTCCACCTCTTCATTTGAACTCCTGTTGGATGGCGTCGCTGACGACATCACATTTGTTTCATGAGTAGTGGCTCAACAAGAACCCATCTCTCATGATATCGAATGGTCCACTTAGCACTCATTGCATCTAGGTGATGCTCACAGAGATGGGTTCTTGTTGAGCCCATCTCATGAAACATGGGTCAATGAGTTTGACTTGAAACTACACGGTTGAATCCTGATAGCAATATCATAATTTGACACGCTGTGGAAAAATACCTCCTACTTATCGACATCACATTTGATAGTTAAATTAATCAAAGTTTCCAAACATTTAAACTATGCATCAATGATGACAGACCTAACAAGGAAAATTTATAATGACAAAATAACAATATCAAACAAACTCGACCCATGCATGTAGATATTTATGGTAAAGGAGCTTGATTATTTTCTTGATTTAAAGGTTTTGTTTCAATCGTATTTGGATCATTTATGCATATCACTTCTCCAATAAGATCTTTATTGCACAAATGTACTAAAAAAAAAACTTTTTTTTCAAATTGGCCTTCCACACCTCTTCGATGTACCCATTGCACACCAAGGTGCGATTGCTAGTGTTATATTCTCATTGTTTATGATAGTGACGGGTAGGTCATCAAATTGAAGAATGGGTCAAGACGATACTTATTTGTGCAACTTATGCTTTTCTTAGCCTTTGATGTTGCTCTACCTTGTAATAATCAATGTTGCTGCCATGGAGAAGCATCATGAAAATGATATTCAGGGGTTGGTGCATTCGTATGTTGAACAATATCCCTTACGAGTTGAGCCCTTTGCGAACTGTTATTGGTTATTATGCCCAGATCATAATCTTAGAGTGAAATCAAATGGCAGTAGCAAAATTAGAGAGACCCCAGATGAGCGCAGGTAAAAGTAGCCATTGCCTTCTCACTCCCAAATCAGTCATAAAAAGTCATTTTACATTACTATCTCTTATAATGGTTTTTTGCTCATCCACTTAATATTTTCCAGCAATGAATAGATTTCCTCCCTAATATCATACAGAAGTAACGGAACTCTCGCTGTTTTACATTTGAGAGAGCTACCTTGTTTCTACAATATCACATTCTGCTTTCTGTTATTTTCTCAATCATTTATGATGCCATTTGATCATAAAAAGGCAGATTACAGAGTCTGCGAGGCTCTTTGGGTTTGGATTTTGGCTCTGATTTTGTGTGTGTGTTCGTGGACTAAACACGTGCCATATGTGAGGTTTTGCTTTTTCGGTTCTGGGGTCGAACATGTTCATTTTTTTCTTTTTATCATTTTTTTGGGCTGATATCTTCATCAGGAGGCCCAATTGTACTGAGTGTTGTTTAATGCAAAGAAGAGTCACATGTTCACCTCGGATGGATTGGTTTCAAATGGGTTTGTAATTCTAGGTTGAGCACTACTACTTTCGAATTTGCAGTGTCAAAACCTGAGATTGTTGATAGGCTACGGAGTTCCTATGTAAGAAGCGCGGGTTGCTTAATGAGAGTGCTACTTTATGTGAGAAAAATGTGAAGATGCATATGGTGTTGATAGTTGTTGCGTTGGAGGCTCTAGTGCTGTCCATTTCTGTGCCCAACTGTTAGTTTTGGGATGCCATGAACAGACATGGTGAGAAGTTCCCGTATTCTTTTTTTTTTTTAGATTTGAATTTTGGCATTGATTTTTGAATAGGTTCCTATGAAAAAATGGTAGAATACATGGAATTCTGTGGACAATGTAATTTTTTTTTCCTTTGTGAAGTCTTTGCTTTAAGTAGGTGCTATAGTAATGAATATAATTTCTTAATTCTATTACTCATTAATAAAGCTAGTCACTCTTCAATGTTCAAAATAATTTTTCTTCCTAAAATATTCAATAATAAAATGTATTTTGATAGGAGTGTAATCATACTAAGAGAAATAAAATGCAATGCTAATCATACAAAAAGTAGATGGAATGGAATTGTATGTTAGTGGAGGTTTTTCATTTTCTGGGATATTTTCTTTTAAAACATATTATTAACTTTGTTTATGTTATTTAGACTTGGTTATTATGAAAACACATGGCATAATCAATCAGTTATATATGTCATTGTCACCTATACTTAGATAGTTAAGTCTCACACTATATTTTTAATTTATATGCCATCTTTTAAACTATTTGTTTATCTTCATTTGAGTAACTACAACCATGTAATTTGGTATATACGAAGTAAGTAAAGCTCTCACCTATTTTACGTAGTTGAAGTTATTACACTTCTTGGATGTATATCTCTTTATCTGTGCTATATATAAATCATTCATCTCTCTACTTTGTTAGTTAGAAAGAGTAATGCGAACATTGCTTGTACTCATGCATTTTGTCTATCGAGTTCTCTTTCTCCAAGATTTTCTCTTTGTTCCTCTATTTTTATTTTTGATTATTTGTTGATTAGAGTGCATGTAATCTACTTGACATATGAATTTTGGCTTAGTTTTTTGCTTCTCACAAAATCTAACATGGTATCAATACATGCTCATCTAGTATAGTTCATTTTGTAGTCCTATTTTTGATAGATTTGAGACTTTTTTTTTTTCAAAAATCTAGTATGTTCTTTTATATCCTTGGATGATCTAGATAATTATAACAATTTAAATAGAAAAATAAACATTTGTAAAACTATTGTTTGTATATATGTGTTTTTGTGAAAATTGGGTGATTGTAGCTTATTGATAATTTTGGAGGCATTTTCAGCTATTCCATAACATTTAGGAGGCTCAACAAAATCAAGATAGACTTCTGTTTCACCAAAATTAGAGATCGAAGGATCTAGTTGTAAATAAGGGTTTGAAGCATAGTTTTAGAAGGTAACTAGTATTTCAGAGCATTTTCAGCCCAAATGGCTTTCGTTATCACACTCAAAAGGTCCAAAACATAAAGATTATTGATTTTAGAGAAGTTGACATTCGGGACAATTTTTTTTAATTTCTTAACTTGTACAATTTGTCACATTGTAAGGAATAACAAAATAAATAAATAAATAAAAATTATTATTTCACAATGCATTGTAGTGACATTGCCACTTAGAGCAACTACTATTGTGTCATCGGTGGGTTGTTTGAAAGTCATCGCCTTTGATTGAAAGGTGGTTTTGTGCTTGAAAAATGATGATTTTAATTTGAAAACGATGATTTCAACATTTATAGGTGGTTTTTTGACATTATTGATCAAGGTTGTATATCAATAAAATATTTAGATATTTTGTTGCTAATGTCATCAATATGTTTTTGAAAGAGGAAAAAACAAGTTTTATAGGGACCCGAAACCACAAAGTTTACAAACAAAAGATAGAAACATTTAAAACACCAAAGTCAGACAGGCTATAAAAACAACTACAATAAAAGTCCACAGCCACCAAAAAGGTCAGCGAAGGCCACAGAACCAAAAAATCAAACAAAAAGCCAGCAACAACTAAATTTGGGTCTTTAATAAATTTGTAGTCTCAGCTTCCAACTTGTTCATATCCTGAACCCCCCTCTTTAAGATCTGAACCATTTGGGTAGTGGGAGGAAATTTCCTTTTGAGATTGGCACGGGTCCTTTCCCGAAATCTAGTCCCTCATTCTTGCTTTTCCGCGCCATATTTCAAATCAACAACAGGTGAACCCAGCGTTTGGCAACTTTTGAGACACTAGCATTGGTGATAATGGCGTTGTGCCTAGCCGATTTTATGGTTTTGTTCTCATTGTTTTCCAGGTTTTTAATTTTAACCATTTCGGCTTCTAGGGACGTGTATCTCAGTATCACCAACCCCTTTTCCAATCATTTCATTTCATTTTCCGTAGCCTTCCTTTCTTTGAAGCTACATTAACGGGTTCTAGCTCCTCTGACTTACTATATAGAGCCCTATTTCTTTGACTAAGATCATTAATTTCTTGATAGGCCCATTTCAAAACCCTAAAAATGTTACTAATGCCATTTCTAGCAGAAGCCAGAATGTCACCAGACTGAACCCGGTCTAATATGAGGTTAACATCACTCGGGTTGGGGGAGCTAGGAAATCTAGTACCTACCTTCAAATCAGAAAGAGGCAGGAGGGGAGTGAATAGAGTTTCTACTAGCTTTAGGGTTCTCGACTTTGTCTTCCAAGGAGTCAGAAGAGTAGGAAACCAACTTGTTGGTAGGGGAGCCCTTGAGAATAGGGTTCTTTAAGGGGACAAAGTAGTTAGGGTATGTCTTAGGGTTAGCTTTAGCAAGCTGGGGTTTTTTAGACCAGGTTTTCTTACTAGACATCTCAGAGGACAGGTGGGCTTCAACAATTCTCTCTTGGTTAGGCTGACTCTCCAAACCCCCACTATTTGTGTCATAGTCCTTAGACGCCGAGGAAGCAACAAATTTAGATAAAGCCAGCATACTTTTATAGTGTTCAATGTCATCAATATGTTAGTGTGATGTCACCCTCTTGTTCACCCAACTTTGCCCCCTCTTTCTTGAGCTTTTCACTTTCGTAGGCCAACTTCAAGAGTTTTGTACTCAACCATACAAAGCTTTTTTTGGCACAATTTTTTTTGGTTTGGTGCAGAATTTCATGCTTTACATGATGGTGAGATTGATTTTTTGATTTTACCCCCAAGTATTTGCTACACAATT
>VDFB02353493.1:171183664-171267953 GCA_007258455.2 Sequoia sempervirens | reverse complement strand
CATGCCCTACGATTAGATCGATCATGCTACCCTTATAGATAGGACCTAAAACTTTAGAGGTAACATTTTCAATTATTCCACAATTTGACCAATTTTTTTTGCGGCTAGGCCACCCTTGGCTTCGCTCAATTAAAGCGGTCCCATCAATTGTTCACAAGTGTTTGAAGTTTCCACATGACAATGAGATAGTCACCATACACCATAGTGGTTTTAATACCATATCTTCCAAAGGTAATTTTTCATTAGAAGCCTTTTGGCCTACACCCATGGAAGCCATCACCCCTCGAAAGGACTTCTTTTTCATTGCTTATCAAAAGTTTAAAGCCAAAAGGATAGCTGAATTGTCTCTTCATAATGCATCCCCATCCACTTCCACACCTCTTTTCATAGATGAAACCATGCTTCAACCTGAGTTTGACATTGAGAAAACCACACAACCTCCTGAACAACCACCCTTAGATACATCCCCGCCATCATTCAAATGACCAAGAGAAAATGAAACCGCTCTTTTCATGCCTCCTCGCCTTAAACAAGTGTATAAATCCAAATAGAAAGTGGTTGACCCATCTTCTTTGGTTTCTTCTATTCTTCCCTCTTTGAAATCAGAGGAACCTATGATGACTCAATCCACTCTTACACCTCAATAACTCCGAAACAGAATTAAACAAAACTATGGTGCTAGGGAACATAGGCATCATCATCCTCTCCTTGCTCGTCAATATCGCATGGAAGAAGATAAAGAAAATAAACCTCCACCCTTGACAGAAGTGATAGATGACCATCCTCCTTCTCCTGACCTACCACAAGATAGTCCAGTGCAACAATCACAGCAAAACAAACCAATCCAACAACCATAGCTTTTGATACATCCATCCTTAGAAATCACCCTTTTTCCTCCCATTGTCATTAATCTTGATGATGATGATGATGATGATGATGATGATGATGATGATAATGATGATGATGATGATGATGCGATGATTGTAAAAATAGATGAAGAAGTGCATAATGACTTAAATTCTCTATTTTCATCTACAATGAGCTTACATGATAAATCATCTCCACCAAGTGAAGAACCTAGTACAACTCCTAGTTCAGTGCATACAATTATTCCTTTGGATAGTCAACCACCCTTGCATTACACTAAAACATGATTGGGAGGTGAATGACCTATTAGATGGTTGACTTGCATTCACCTAACTAGCCTTCTCAATTTCTCTCTTTTTCTTTTTCCTTTTTTTTTCCTTTTCATGTGCGTAATTTGTGTTCCCCCATATCGTGTGTTTGATGTTTTCTCTCTTGTACACTTCTATTTGTACCTCTATTCTTCTATTCATCATGCATTGTCTTTTTTTCTTTTTGTTTTGTGTTATCCTTTTGGGGATGATGCAAAGTGTAGAGATGCCCTATGCCTCTTCCATGTTGACCCACAAAGTCCTTGTCTTTTTTTCCTTTTTTTTGTTTTCCTTTTGGGGATTACACAAGGCATTGAGACCGCAATGTCTCCTTTATGTTGACCCAAAAGCTTTTTCATTTTCTTTTTCCTTTTTGTTTCCTTTCTTTTTTAAACATTGTTTTTCCTTTTTTTTAGGGATGATGCAAACATTGAGACCTAATGGCTTCCATATTGACCAAAATACTTTTCCTTTTTTCTCTTATTTTTTGATCTTTTTGTGTCATTCTTCGGTTATATGTGCTTTGGGAATGATAGTTCTGAGCTCTTTAATCAAAATATTGTAGCAACAAACATGTTGACCCCAAATACATAGATCCCTTATGTGATTGGTGTGTTCCTTTTTGGGGGAAATCCCTCTTTCTTTTTTTCCTTTTCCTTTACATGATGTAGCCTTACTCAAAAATATATGACTTGGCATAGGGATTTCTAGGTTGCCTCTCATGTCTTGTTTTCTTTTGCATTTTCTTTTCTTCTCTACTTTAAAGTAATTGTTCCTGAGCGATGTGTAATTCCTTTAAAATTAAGAGCGATACATTACCATAATTCATTTTGCATTCTTGGTTCCTAGATACTGACTTTGTTGTTTATATGATGTTTTTCATCACTTTTTGGATGATATTGGGTGTAATGTCCTTCATAAGTGTGATCTATCTCAACATATTGCATTCCTCTTGGTGGCTTGATGTGACACACTACATCCCCTAAGTTGTGAATAGACTATTCTTTGATTGGTCCTCTCTTGGAGACATTAGACATGATGTTCCCGAAGTGATTGAACTTGCATGAACTGAACATGACTCCTTTGAACATCATTTACATTTTAAACTTTTTGTATTTTTCCTTTTGCCACCTTGCATAACACAACTTGCATGACTGTGGTACCTTTCTTTTTGTTCATGGCATTTTCCTTGTGGTGCCTTGTTAAAGTTATCAATGGGTATAACTTTAATATGGTTGAGTAGGAATCCCACCTAGCAGCATGATGTTTCCCCATAGCCACCTTTGTGTTTGTGAGTGCATACCAACTAGCATATGTATCTTACCTTTTTGGGATTTATCATCTCATGGACAACTAGTTTTTGGCCCCAAAGTGAGTACATTTGGTCCTTCTCACCCCATAGACAACTTGAAGTTTCGTGGCCCCAGATTGAGTACATGTTCTCTTTTTCAAACAATCAGCCTAGATCTAATCCACAACTAGTTGGATTAACAATTGAAGCTTCATCCGATTCATCTCAACACTTGTGTGTTCCTTTTATCTTATGCTTAGTTTTCCACGGGATCTTCATCCTGAAGGCTTGATCATCCCTCTTGATCATTTTCATTCCATCTTGCTAGCGTAAGTTCATTTGAACCCTCTTCTTGATGTTCATGGCTACTTTAGTGTGAGTTTGAAGCAAGTTCATCCTCTCACTAAAGTGGGGGCTAAATGTGTCATAGAAAAATGGCCCCTTGTCATTTTCATGGCCTTTTAGGTCTTATTTCATGGTGTTTGTCTATTTTTATTTTATTTTATGTTGTGACATGGCTTGAACATGCTTATTTAGGTACTAAAATTCAAATAATGACATCTTAATGAAGTGTTTGTGAATATTTATACACTCTTCTAGACTCAATTAATTACAATTCACCTAAAAATCACCTTTGTATTCATTAACAAGTCCTATTTTGAAGTGTTGTAAAGTATTGTAACAAGCTTTTACACATTTCTAGGAACATCTTCACTATTTATCCCTTTCTCATGATTTATTTGGCCCCTTTATGCTTTCATATTCTTCATTAAGAGTATTTTTTAGTATTATCCTAACAAACAACATTAAATACAACATATTTCCCAACACACATTTTCAAGTCCTAGGTGGGACCCATTTGCCATGGGTGGTGAATGAGTCCCCCTTGGCCCCTAATTAAAAATATTTTAAATTTCCTTTTGGTATTTTATTCAAAAATACTTGATGTTGGCCTGTGATGAAGTATGAATGGGTAACTAAGGTACAAAGTGTGTATAAATAGAGTGATTTTCACACTCATTTCAACCCCATTCATTCGAAGCATTGATCACACTTCACATTCAATCATTCAAGCATCTTTCAACATCAATTCAAGCACTTCAAAGCAGCCATTGACATTACTTGATTTGCATCATCAATATTTGTTAGGATTGTGTAATTACATGTTATTAGTTTATCTTTCTCTTGCATTTCATTGTTTAAATTTAAGGGTTTGATTACCAAAGTGAGGTTTGACCAAGGAAAACCCACATTCATAACCTAAATACATTTTCCCCTATTGCATATGTATTTGTTTTGCTTAGCCTTTTGTGTCTTGAGATGTAACAATATTTAGATGTTGAGAAGCCGGTTTTACAAGTCAACTAGGTGCTTCAAGTCCAACTCAAAGTCTATTTCAAGCTTTGGAGAGGTTTTTGTCCATTTTCTTGTAGAATTGACTTCGGCAACCCAACAAGTAGTGATTCCTAGATTTGGTGTTGCAAAGTTGTCTCTTAATTTTTTAGAAATTTATGAGAGGATTGATTCACCACCTGTGGTGAATGAGTCCCACCTTATGACTGAAAATCTGAATTTCGTCAGTTTTCAGATCCTGACGGATAGAAACTTGTTCCAGACACTTTTTCAGCAAGAGGAGAACTGATTTTCCACCCTGGGTGAATCAGTATTGTTACCTATTTTTGAACTATCCTCAATTTCTCATACAAGTTCAGTATTTCATGATTTCAAAAAAAAAAAAGGTGGCCACTTAAGACCCCTTTTTGGCCCCCATCTTTTTGCACTTATCTTGCAATAAAAAAAAACCAAGCAAAATATGATAATAAAGCATATTCTATTGGAAAGTACTCAAAACCAATATTCCAATGATATCATGCTTGACAAAATTTGACACACAAGTCAAAATTTATTGCAATTTTAAAAAACTACCCAATTAAGGCTTGAGGGGCCAAAATTAAGCCCTCTAAGGGTTGGTGAGTGGTCACCCCATATGACCAAAAAATAGCAGAATGTGATGAGTGCTAATATGACGAATTTTTAAACATAAAATTTAACATAGTCATCAGTGACGATCATTTGGTCATCAAATTTAAGATAGTCGACCAAAAAAATTTAAAATTTGTCAAAAAAATCTTTAAAATATGAAGTATTTTATATAAAAATGAGGGTTTTGGGGCATTTTTGATTCAATGGAAGGGTTTTTTTTACCCAAAATTCTTCAAATGAACTTGTAATACAAAGCCATAAAAAATACACCTCAAATTTGGTATTTCTTTCAAGTTTTTTTGATTCTATGGATCACCATATAGGGCAAGAGAAGAGCATACTCAACTTTACTAAAATCCACCAAGATCTCTCATATGGCAATAGCGAGCTACCCTTTAATATGAGAAGGGGTTTTCATGGCCATGGCTCTGATACCATGTAGGATCTGAAGATTAACTCAATACCAAAGACCACCTACAAAAACAATGAAAACCTTCCACAAGAGAGTACGCAAGAAATGAGTTTACTTCATATTAAGATCTATTAAGTGTGATGACAAGGTATGTTACAAAATTTTACAATGACCTTGCTTATATAGACAAGGTATGATGAACTACCTAATGTTAAACATTAAATGACTTATATCATTATTAAATTACCTAGGACATTGGAATTAAATGAAAGTTGAAAAGATTTAAGATATGGTAAGATATTATCTAGAAAACTAAGACTTCTAGAAATATTCCTAGGACCTAAGTAGACGTAACATGTAAATAGGACCTACTAATTAACTTGTAAGGTAAAACACCTATTTACACCAAAAGGATCACCAGCTTCACCATTTCTTTGGCCAAGCTGTTTAGTTAATATGCAATATCACCACACACTTTAGTAAATTGATATGACCATGTCATATGCCATATGCTTCTCCATCTAAAAATTTAGGTAATTAACCATTCTTATATTTTGCTTATATTAGTACATATTTCTAGAGCTACAAGTTAGGTACTTCCTGCTAATCATTACTCCCTTGAGAAGGAAAACTCTTGTTATTCAAAAATAATAATTTTTTTTTGATATATCTTTTTGCATCAAACACTTTTTATTCCCTTAGGAAGGAGAACTAGATTCCATGTATGGTTCATCTCTAAGAAATTAAACTCTTCCTGCATAATAGCATCCCACTTGGGGATATAGAAGTTTCTCAAAAGGACTATAGATCAAAAGTTGAAGCAACAAAGAGATGTGGAGCATTTTGAAACTATGACTTTGTTCTTCTAGTATATAAAGGATCATCAACCCAATCACAAATTGATTGCAATGTCTAACACGTCCAAAGAGGCCCTCAGGTTGGAGAGTGTGGAGGAGAATCATCAACCTTTGAATGATGACTAGGAGAGGAATGTGAATCCTCATCATCATTGTTTCCATCTAAAGTGGAGGAAGAAGAGTCCTCATCAAGCTCAAGAGGATTGAGATCTTAAGAATTGTCATCTTAATGCAATGTCTATAATATGATGGCACATGGAGAAGTGGTAGGAGAAGAACTGGAAGGGCTCTCCTCAATGATCACTCTTCTCAATGAACAACTCATGAATGGTGGGATGAAGAAGCATGTAGCCTTTGACACCATCTGGGTTCCCAACACATATGCAAGGATTTCTCTACAAATTCATAGCCTTTTGTTTCTCTACTAGGATGTGGGCCCATGAAAGAGAACCAAGCACTTTAAAGTGCTCCAATGTGGGTTTTTGGCTTGTCCAACTTGAAAAGGAGTTGCCCTCTTCATATCTCAATGATGAAATCAATTATGGGTGTAACACACATAGTTAATGGCCTTAAAATACATGTTATTTCATTATGTGACACCGTTTTTCTATGGACTATCTAGTATTGTGTATTGCAATTCAATACCTTCTAAAGTACAAAATTGTTCAAACCAATGGTTAACATATTCACCTCCATTATTTGTATGTAGAATCTTGATGGCCTTTCTTGGTTGTTTATCCACAATATCTGTGAATTCCAAAAAATGCTTAAAGACCTCAAACTTTTTCTTAAGAAAGTAAACCCTAATTGTATCTAAGAAGATCATTAATAAATGTCCAGACATATCAAGCCCTCCTAAAGGATGGATGTATAAATAGTCATGTCAAGTCACTATACATACTAACTCCAATAGTTGTGTAGCCCTCCATGTTTTTCCTTTATCATATTTATCTTTAGGATGCTTACCAAGAAAGAACCCCTAGAAAACTCCAATTAGAAAATCAAATAGAAGGTAGTTCACTAAAAACATGTCACATTGATTGAGTTGTTGCAAGTAGCAGTATTTTAAGTCGACAAACTAATGATGGCATAAACACCCCATCTCATCTAAGTGAGTGAGTAATATTGTTGAAGATTCAAGTACTAAATGAGAAAATTGATATAGTATAGTTTAATTATTTTCTTTTCCCACAACAATCAAAGACCCACTATGGATTTCACTAGTTACCACTATATATGGTGTGAACTTAACTTGCTTTCCAAATCCTATGTGAGTAATTTGATAAATAGATAGGATATTAGTTAACAAAGATGGAATACAAATAGCATCCTAAAATATACATTCACCCATATCAAGAGATCCTCTCCCATGCACTTCTACAAGCTTGCCATCACCCATTAATATGACAAGCATAGAACATTTCTCTAAGGAGATGAAACCGTCATGTGATGAAGTAATGTGGAAAGAAGCACAAGTTAATATTTATGTATTGGGCTGTGAAACAACTATTTCTAGGACCTTTCCCTTTCTCTTTCCCTTTTATTTGTGACTTTAGAAAACCATTTTGATGAACATTGTTTCACTAAGTCAAACACCTTAAAATTATTATTTTCAATAAGATGTATTAAGTGATCAATCTATTCCTGTAAACACATGCCTTTATCATAGCCAATCCTTTTACAATATGAACACTTGACCTTCTCTTTCTTAGGTTGTTCACCTTTTGATGAAGAAGTTTGATTTATTCCATTTGAGGTTAACACATTTCTAATCTTTATTCTTCTCTCCTTAGTTCTTTTGTTTCTTGTCATGTTTGCTAGACCAATTTTGTTCTTTTGTGCTCTGATTTAAAACCAAGGCATGTGACTCTAAGGGTTTAATTGCACCAATTTGAACTGATTTATCTTGCTCCCTAATGAATCTTACAACAAATTCATCTATATAAATCATTTTACAAGTAGAACCTAGGGCAATATATATGGCATAAAATGTAGAAACAAATACAAAATAATTGGGACCAAGCTTAGAAAGAATGATTGAGATTAGTTGTTTATCATCTTTATTAATTTTGTATTGTTGTAATTCCAATCTAATGGATTTTAATTTTGTGAAAAATTGTTGTATGGTTTTAAAAATGGTAGAACTCAACCCTATGATTTTATTTTTCAATTGATGACCCCTCAATTCATCTTTCTTACCAAAGATATTTTTCAATGTGGTTCATACATTATTTGGTGGTGGCAGATTCAATGTGAAAAATAAGTCAATAAACACTAACATATATAAATTATCAAATGCTTAATAACATTTATTATATCATTTTAACTTGTATGCATCTTGTGTGGGTTTTGCTCGAAGTTCCATTGTAACCTTATGCAACCCTTGCTTTTTGAGATAGATTATCATCTTTTATTTCTATTCAAAATAGTTATAAGGTGTTCAGATAAAATCTATTGATTGATCCATTACTATAGAAAAGTAGATTGTTTAAATTGTGTATAAAAAGAAGTGAAAAAATGAAACGCACGAGATACTCCCTCTTTTCACTAGTTTTTGAAATGATCCCCTAAAAAATTACAATGCTGGAACTTCATAATTAGTCTAATTTACAATGCAAATTTTAGATTTCCATACTCTTACGAAGCTTAAAATGGCCAAAAACACTAAAATTATAGCTCAAGTACAATATGAGATCAATTTGAAAACACCAATATAGAGTACACAAATTTTTTTTAAAAAAAAGGACCCAAAAAGGAGTTACATAAGTTATGGCTTCTAGAAGGTCTCAAAACAAGAATTGTGTAGCAAAGACTGGGGGGTTAAATCAAAAAATCAATCTCACCATCATGTAAAGCATGAAATTTTGCACCAAACCAAAAAAAATTGTGCCAAAAAAACCTTTGTATGGTTGATTACAAAACTCTTGAAGTTGGCCTATGAAAATGAAAAGCTCAAGAAAGAGGGGGCAAAGTTGGGTGAACAAGAGGGTGACATCACACTAACATATTGATGACATTGAACACTATCAAAGTATGTCGGATTTATCTAAATTTGTTGCTTCCTCGGCATCTAAGGACTATGACACGAATAGTGGGGGTTTGGAGAGTCAACCTAACCAGGAGAGAATTGTTGAAGCCCACCCATCCTCTGAGATGTCTAGTAAGAAAACCCAATCTAAAAAACCCCAGCATGCTAAAGCTAACCTTGAGACATACCCTGACTATTATGTCCCCTTAAAGAACCCTATTCTCAAGGGCTCCCCTACCAACAAGTTGGTTTCCTACTCTTCTAACTCCTTGGAAGACAAAGCCGAGAACCCTAAAGCCAATAGAAACTCTATTCCCTCCCCTCCTGTCTCTTTCTGATTTGAAGGTACTAGATTTCCTAGCTCCCCCAACCCGAGTGATGTTAACCTCATATTAGACCGGGTTCAGTCTAGTGACATTTTGGCTTCTAGAAGAAATGGCATTAGTGACATTTTTAGGATTTTGAAATGGGCCTATCAAGAAATTAATGATCTTAATCAAAGAAATAGGTCTCTATATAGTAAGTCGGAGGAGCTGGAACTGAAGTTGGCCGCTCTCAGCAAAGAAGAAGGGAAATGAAATAAGAACAGTATTGGAAAGGAAGGAGGTGACATTGAGGATAAGTACAAGTCCCTAGAAGCTGAAATGGTTAAAATTAAAAAAAACTTGAAAACAGTTGAGGAACAAAACCATAAAATGGCTAGGCACAATGCCATTATCATCAATGTTATGTCTGAAAAGTTGGAAAAAATGGAACAAGGTTCACTGGTTGTTGATTTTGAAGAGAAAAAGGAAAGCAAGAATGAGGACCAAGGGATTTCGAAAAGGACCCATGCCAATCTCAAAAGGAAATTGCCTCCCACTACATAGATGGTTCAGATCTTAAAGAGGGGGGTTCAGGGTATGAACGAGCTGGAAGTTGAGACTGCAGATTTATTAAAGACTCAAATTTAGTTGTTGCTGGCTTTTTGTCTAGTTTTTTTAGTTCTGTGGCCTTCACTAACCTTTTTGGTGGCTGTGGACTTTTATTGTAGTTGTTTTTATAGCCTGTCTAACTTTGGTGTTTTAAATGTTTCTATCTTTTGTTTGTAAACTTTGTGGTTTCGGGTCCCTATAAAACCTGTTTTTCCTCTTTCAAAAACATATTGATGACATTAGCAACAAAATATCTAAATATTTTATTGATATACAACCTTGATCAATAATGTCAAAAAACCACCTATAAATGTTGAAATCATCGTTTTCAAATTAAAATCATCATTTTTCAAGCACAAAACCACCTTTCAATCAAAGTCGATGACTTTCAAACAACCCACTGATGACACAATAGTAGTTGCTCTAAGTGGCAACATCACTACAATGCATTGTGAAATAATAATTTTTATTTATTTATTTATTTTGTTATTCCTTACAATGTGACAAGTTGTACAAGTCAAGAAATTAAAAAAAATTGTCCCAAATGTCAACTTCTCTAAAATCAATAATCTTTATGTTTTGGACCTTTTGAGTGTGATAACGAAAGCCATTTGGGCTGAAAAATGCTCTGAAATACTAGTTACCTTCTAAAACTATGCTTCAAACCCTTATTTACAACTAGATCCTTTGATCTCTAATTTTGGTGAAATAGAAGTCTATCTTGATTTTGTGGAGCCTCCTAAATGTTATGGAATAGCTGAAAATGCCTCCAAAATTATCAATAAGCTACAATCACCCAATTTTCACAAAAACACATATATACAAACAATAGTTTTACAAATATTTATTTTTCTATTTAAATTGTTATAATTATCTAGATCATCCAAGGATATAAAAGAACATACTAGATTTTTGAAAAAAAATAGTCTCGAATCTATCAAAAATAGGACTACAAAATAAACTATACTAGACAAGCTTGTATTGATACCATGTTAGATTTTGTGAGAAGCAAAAAACTAAGCCAAAATTCAAATGTCAAGTAGATTACATGCACTCTAATTAACAAATAATCAAAAATCAAAATAGAGGAACAAAGAGAAAACCTTTGAGAAAGAGAACTCGATAGACAAAATGCATGAGTACAAGCAATGTTCGCATTACTCTTTCTAACTAACAAATTAGAGAGATGAATGATTTATATATAGCATAGATAAAGAGATATACATCCAAGAAGTGTAATAACTTCAACTACGTAAAATAGGTGAGAGCTTTACTTACTTCGTATATACCAAATTACATGGTTGTAGTTACTCGAATGAAGATAAACAAATAGTTTAAAAGATGGCATATAAATTAAAAATAGAGTGTGAGACTTAACTATCTAAGTATAGGTGGCAATGACATATATAACTGATTGATTATGCCATGTGTTTTCAAAATAACCAAGTCTAAATAACATAAACAAAGTTAATAATATGTTTTAAAAGAAAATATCCCAGAAAATGAAAAACCTCCACTAACATACAATTCCATTCCATCTACTTTTTGTATGATTAGCATTGCATTTTATTTCTCTTAGTATGATTACACTCCTATCAAAATACATTTTATTATTGAATATTTTAGGAAGAAAAATTATTTTGAACATTGAAGAGTGACTAGCTTTATTAATGAGTAATAGAATTAAGAAATTATATTCATTACTATAGCACCTACTTAAAGCAAAGACTTCACAAAGGAAAAAAATTACATTGTCCACAAAATTCCATGTATTCTACCATTTTTTCATAGGAACCTATTCAAAAATCAATGCCAAAATTCAAATCTTAAAAAAAAAAAGAATACGGGAACTTCTCACCATGTCTATTCATGGCATCCCAAAAGTAACAGTTGGGCACAAAAATGGACAACACTAGAGCCTCCAACGCAACAACTATCAACACCATATGCATCTTCACATTTTTCTCACATAAAGTAGCACTCTAATTAAGCAACCCACGCTTCTTACATAGGAACTCCGTAGCCTATCAACAACCTCGGGTTTTGACACTACAAATTCGAAAGTAGTAGTGCTCAACCTAGAATTACAAACTCATCTGAAACCAATCCATCTGAGGTGAACATGCGACTCTTCTTTGCATTAAACAACACTCGGTACAATTGGGCCTCCTGACGAAGATATCAGCCCAAAAAAATGATAAAAATAAAAAAATGAACATGTTCAACCCCATAACCGAAAAAGCAAAACCTCACATATGGCACGTGTTTAGTCCACGAACGTACAAACAAAATCATAGCCAAAAACCAAACCCAAAGAGCCTCGCATACTCTGTAATCCACCTTTTTCTAGTCAAATGGCATCATAAATGATTGAGAAAATAACAGAAAGCAGAATGTGATACTGTAGAAACAAGGTAGCTCTCTCAAATGTAAAACAGCAGGAGTTCCGTGACTTCTGTATGATATTAGGGAGGGAATCTATTCATTGCTGGAAAATATTAAGTGGATGAGCAAAAAAACATTATAAGAGATAGTAATGTAAAATGACTTTTTATGACTGATTTGGGAGTGAGAAGGCAATGGCTACTTTTACCTGCGCTCATCTGGGGTCTCTCTAATTTTGCTACTGCCATTTGATTTCACTCTAAGATTATGATCTGGTTTCCAAAAGTTGCATAATAACCAATAACAGTTCGCAAAGGGCTCAATTCGTAAGGGATATTGTTCAACATACGAATGCACCAACCCCTGAATATCATTTTCATGATGCTTCTCCATGGTAGCAACATTGATTATTACAAGGTAGAGCAACATCAAAGGCTAAGAAAAGCATAAGTTGCACAAATAAGTATCGTCTTGACCCATTCTTCAATTTGATGACCTACCCATCACTATCATAAACAATGAGAATATAACACTAGCAATCGCACCTTGGTGTGCAATGGGTACATCGAAGAGGTGTGGAAGGTCAATTTGAAAAAAAAATAAAAAAATTTAGTACATTTGTGCAATAAAGATCTTATTGGAGAAGTGATATGCATAAATGATCCAAATACAATAGAAACAAAACCTTTAAATCGGGAAAATAATCAAGCTCCTTTACCATAAATATCTACATGCATGGGTCGAGTTTGTTTGATATTTTTATTTTGTCATTATAAATTTTCCTTGTTAGGTTTGTCATCATTGATACATAGTTTAAATGTTTGGAAACTTTGATTAATTTAACTATCAAATGTGATGTCGTCAGCAACGCCATCCAACAGGAGTTCAAATGAAGAGGTGGAAATTATTCAAAACACATAGCACATCAACAAACAACAAAAAACTCACATGCAGTGACTTTCTAAAACGAGACTATTTGAGTTGATGTGTACCCTCACAAAAAATAAGAAACAAGGACTTGGTAATGTCCAACTATAAAAAAATGTACTTACCTTTTTTTCCTAAATGTCCATACACTGTTTCAAAGCTCCCATTGAAAAAATTAATGAGATTTGGCTTTACACCTCGGAATTGTGTTTTCTTGGAAGTTTGTAGAATTTTTTTTAACAAATTCATATTGTGCAATTATGATGGTTCATGATGCAACATTTGTTTGAGGCATTCTATCAAACATTTGAACTCCCTAATTCTTTTCAAAATTCCATTTTTGTGGTCCTACTTGTTGGTGAGGAATTTTGTGAGAACTATGGTAAATTATTATTTACTAGTTGAAATCAATAATTAACAATTTGAAATTTGACCACATTAACAACTTGTTTTTCATAGACAAATTGATTGGAAGGGTAAATTGCCTTTGTTGTAGCAGCTCTGCTTGGTCTATTTTAAGTATGGTTAATTCTACTATGTAGTGTTGTTTGACTAATTTATGGGCTTGAGGTAGCCACACTCTATGTAAATTACTGCATGACAAATGCATGCTCTACATTTCACCACATCAAAATGACACTCATGTTCATGGCCATTACTATGATTAGTTGGACACGGTAATGTCTAGCTATAAAAAAAAGGTGCTTACCCTTTTTTTCTAAATGTCCATACATTGTTCCAAAGCTCCCATTGGCAAAATTAATGAGATTTGGATTTACACCTAGGAATTACATTTTCTTGGAAGTTTGTAGAATTTTTTTAACAAATTCATACTGTGCAATTATGGTAGGTCATGATGCAACATTTGTTTGCAGCATTTTGTCAAACATTCGTACTCCCTAATTCTTTTCAAAATTCCATTTATGTGGTCCTACTTGTTGGTGAGGAATTTTGTGAGAACTATGGTAAATTATTATTTACTAGTTGAAATCAATAATTAACAATTTGGAATTTGACAACATTAACAACCTGTTTTTGGTTGACAACCTGATTGGAAGGGTAAATTTCCTTTTGTTGCACCAGTTGCTTGATCTATTTTGAGTCTGCTCAATTCTACTAGTAGTGTTGTATGACTAATTTCTAGGCTTGAGGCTATCATGCACTCTATGTAAATTATTGCATGAAGGATGCATACACTACATTTCACCACATCAATATAACGCTCATGTTCATGGCCATTACTATGATTATGGTTATGGTGATGGTGTTGTTCATGATAATGATCATGGTTGTGATTATGGTTATGATTGTGATTTTGCTCATGGTCATTGTTCTCTTTGTATATACCATGATCAAGATCATGATTGTGAAGATGATTTGCATACCCATTCACATCTGAGTCATTGCAACACCCATTGATGATGACAATAATGAGCATGACCACCTTTCTCTCCTTTCACTACACCATAAATCTTCCTTATGTCATTAGACATGAGAGCTACATCTACAAATTCCATAGATACCATAGAGCCTTCCACACCCATAGCTATTCCCACATCTATTGTTGCTAATGATGGTATATCATTAATTCCATCACCCACCATGGCTGTCATGCCCTCTTGCTTTAGCTCTCCTATAAATCTAAGCTTATCTTTTGGGATTAATTGGGCATGAACGTCAATTTCTCCTACGTGCACACCATTACTAGGGCTCCTTTGTCATTTAAAAATGTTTTGACACGATTTCCTACTCAAATGAGTCATTTAAGCCATGTAACTCTTTTCCAAATTGTAAAAGAGATCAAGAGATGATGATTGTGCTTTATATAAAATAATACTTAGCCATAACCACAATAAACCTACCAAAAACCTCATACAACCCTATCCAAACCCACGTCGTTGCTAGTCTATCTTGCCATGAGAGTGAAGGTTCATAGAGATTGAAACAATAACTGTGATTGTAGAAGCCATTTTCTTTTTCATGAAGGGTGGGAGTCCTCCTTAGGTGTAGAGGAAGGCACCATCTCATGTAACTTCTTGGAGCCTTCATCTTTGAAACCAAAGAGGTCATCTCCATCATTGAAATAGAAGAAACCTTTGTAGTAGAAGAAGCAAAATTGGTATATACTAAGATGATAAGGAGTAATAAAATGATAGCTTAGAGATCTACCCTATCCACCATGTGGCCTATTTTGAAGTTTTGATCCTTTTAGTTTTAGTGGAGGTGTTTAATAATATTGCTAGTAGAAAAACACAATTTGCACCAAAAAGCAATTCCTTCATAGTTCAATTGTTATTTTCACAAACAGGTACCCACCTTGAGCCAAACTTCTTCAAATAAATAAATTCTTTGAGAGATCTAACTCCACCGAAATTTGAACATAAATGGAATGAGAGTTAAGCTCTTAGAGATTTGTGACCCCAAGAGTATTATCAATCAAATTCCCAATTTAGTATAAACTATCTTCATCCCAAAACTGTAGGAGAAGATTAAGCGGCCATGCCCAAACAAGTGAGACAGATAGGGTCTTGTTAAATAGATTAAAATTTGTGTACCATGGTTTCTTGTAGAAGCATATCCCTATCAACAAAAGAATCACAAATAAGATAAAGAAAAACACTTTTGCACACTGGAAAATAAAAAATTCCTCTTTCCATAGAGGCATCCATGTCTCCATATCCTCTAATTCAGATTCACCGAGAATAGCAAGAGATTATGAAACTTGCAAATTAAGATTAGTTTCATATGTTCTCTTTAAAGCTCCAATATATCCTCTCCAAAATCAATAATTGGGGTTGAAACAAGGGAGCCCCCAAAACTAATGGAGTATATATGGTTTGTCTCTAAGTAACTAACCCTACCCTAGCACTATACCCATGTATGAAGCTACGTCCTTGTAGTGAGCATTCTACAACTTGCAACTGAGAATTCTTTATGTTGGCATGCATTCCCTATATTTATTACTACATACAATAGAATAACCTTTGTTATTGGAGACCGTCGTCTGGCAAGCATTCTATAGCTTGCAACTGAGAATTCTTTGTGTTGACATAATTTCCCTACTCATACAACAAAACATGTCATGTCCCCAATCTGAGACCTAATCCAATCGGCAGGAAAAAACATTTTTAAATATTGATTTTAAAATATTAATAATATTATTTAATATTAAATAATAATAAATGATGATAATATTTAATAATAATATTAATAATAGAATAATAATATTAAATATAAATTTAAATTATTAAATAAATAATATTTAAATTTAAATAAAATTCCTTGGCCAACCTTTGGAAGGCATTACTATATATTTAGATCGAAGGCATGTTTCTGGGCATCGAATGAAGACATTGAAAATGGTCGCGTAGCGTGTTCCAGCCTGATAGGACGTAGTCTCTACTAGTGGTTCGGTGTCGTCATTCCTCAATTTCACAACAATTCATTTTCATCACTGTGTGGACGCAATAATCCTAAGGTGGTTTGGCGTATTCAACTCTCTAGCACCCAGCAACTAATCATCGGGAGCATACTATTCAGAGACCTTCGCAACTTCAGTGGCTGCCAGTGGCGGAAGCTGTCGCACCTGAGTGACACGATCTCACATTTTCCGCACGGGAGCTCCAAGGCAAGTCAAGACAAGGTGGAATCATTGAATGTGAATTTCGAGAGCTGCTTATACTTGAGACCCCCACGTGCTTGTTGGTGGTGATCGGAATTGGAAGTGGAACCGTCCAGAAGGATTCACGAATCTATTAGCAGCGACGGAACAGTTGCACGGGATTACTTTCAACATTGACTTCATACGAAGTGATCTCCATCGTGAGTTGGGCAGTATCATTTTCCGAATAGCCAGTATGTGGTGGTAGCTATGTTTATCTATGTTTGATCTTATAATTGCTCAATTGAACAGTCGGAATTCAATCTTCAGTATTTACAATGCTAGGGTGTTATATTTCATATCGCATGATTGTGATCTTCCTGCTTTTGGGAAATCTGTGGAATAACAATATCGAATGACCTTGTGGACTGAGAATAATGGTTTCATATAGTAATATTTTCTGATCAGTGTGGTGTATAACATGTGGATGTATTTTGTCCTACATTGTTTTCAATATTATGCTACAATCAGATGATTATTTTCTGCAGATTTGCAAGATTGTTTGAGATCTTAGATCGAGTGTGCAATTTGTTTGAGAATTCGTTGTTATCTAAGACTGCTTGTTGTTCAGTGTTTCATGGTGAAGTGTGTAATCAGATTGGGTCTCATACAGTGGTATCAGAGCCTCAGGTCCTGCCAGCCTAAGAGAATTTATGCAAAAGGGGAAAAGAGGGCAGAGGTAATATGAAGAGGGAAGAGCGGCTCAAATCTTTCATAGAGAGGCAAGATCAAGTAAATCGAATATTAATACAAACAATTCCAACAATCCTTTGCTGATGGGAGTCATTCCTGGTGGCATACACAAGATGCCAAAGAACCCGGATAAATTTTTCCCCAGGTATGCCAATGGTGAATCAAGAAATATTGAAGAGCATATGGTGGCATTCAAAGATGCTTGTACCTGTGCTCAGATTGCCCACCATGATGTTGCATGTAGGTTGTTTCCTTATTCATTAGGAGACATGGCTTATAACTGGTATTTGAACCTGCCCACTGGATCAATCTTGAGTTGGACGAACTTAGAAGAAAAAATGTCCCTATCCTTTTCACCTTCTTTGACGGTTACCCTTTTGTTTCTTTTCGGGTGTACACTTTTTGTTTGGGCTTAAGCTTAGGTACATCTTTCCTCTTCTTGGATCTAGTGACAAGTGGGGACTTGGGAGCTTCACCCGATGAACCCACAATAGCACTGTTGTCTGTTTCACTCTCAATGTCATCCTCAAGCTCCCCATATGTGATCTTTGCACCTTTTCTTGCTACTAAGTTATTTGTCCATCAATCCACTATTTGGTTCTCTATTCAATGGGGCAAGTGATAGTGTCTAGGTTAGTGACCTCCTCCTCAACCTAGTTAATTATTGGAAATGGGACATTGGCCAAGGCATTATATCTTTCATCCATAATATTGTCATCCTTAACAATTTGATTTGGAATGGGAAACAAATCAATGGACTTCACGAACTGGGCGGTCATCCTCATATAAGTCCACATAAGGACCTCTTTGTTGTCAGCACAATTGGTCCAGAAGTCTTCAATATGAGGTCGGTGGGAATGTTGTCTGCTGACTTGTTTCTTCAGATTGCCATGGGGATATATGCCTCCTCTGTTCGTATGCAATTCCAAGATATACTCTGCCAATTCCTTATCAGAGTGCTCAGCACATTAGGCAGCAAGGCAAGAGTACATTCCCTATCCAAATGTAAGGGGATACGGGACCACAGCTCAATGTTTGTTACTCAGCAGGGTGTGGGCAGTCTGTAGTTGTTGAGTAAGCTCTAACAAAAAGATTATGTCATTGGGGTAGCACAAAAATCTGTAAGGTCTCCTTGAAAACCCCTCTACTCAGATGTAGGTGTACTTTGGGAATTGAATGAAAAAATATCCAAAACCCTTTACGAGTGCCTTGGCACTATACAACACTCTTCTTTCATAGTCTCCTCCCAAGGTTCTGATAATATGCCCAATGAAGGAATCATTCACTCTCCTGTATTCCTTTTTGAAATTCCCTGTATTGTAACTAGGGGAGCAGTCATATACCTTTAGTTGTCTTTTCTTGGTTCCCAGTGCCCCAATGCAAAATAATCCTTTGTATGGGAACTTAGCCACTAGGAGGTAGACCAGATATGAGGTCATGTAGAACTGGGAGGTCTTCTTCACCACCATGAATTGGTTGTGTAAGTTGTTATTTATCATATTTTCCCAATGGAAGTTGGTTGTGTCTCAGAGGATCTCTTCTATGAAGTAGAACATCCATTCTTCGAAGAAGGTGGTAGTAGGCAATCCCATTACTCTGCTCAAGAGTGTGACCAAATCATGATATTCTTCTAATAAATCACTCCTAAACAACTTTTTGGGAACCTTATTGGCGCTACCTCGCTTATCCTTTAGCCATGATTGATTTATTGTTCTCTTGCACCCAAGAGGATCCTATTGTCGGATAGTTAAGGAAAATCCCTTTTTTGTTTTCTCAAGGCTTCCTCTATAGTGCGCTTGATCATCACCCTCTGCTTGAATTCATCTATGTTTACATGCCCGAGGTTGGTGTTGGGAATTGTCTCCCAATTGTACACGATCTTGGAAGTGCATTCTACCCCATGGAACCAGTACTTCATATGTTCTTTCTCTTCTTTCCCCCTTGGAGCTCTTGTGGGTTTCATTCCTTTGTCCACCTTCCCCACTGGTTCCTTTGATGACCCCTTACCAAGTTTTGTAAATCTTGCACACAAAAGGTGCAGTAAAGGGCATTGATAGATCAAGAGGACAAATGTTAAGTCAAATCATGCAAATTCACGGTTAGATGCATTTATATACTGTTGAAAAAAATCACAACATTCACCACATTTCACTATTTGAGGCTTATTCGATTTGTTTGTGCAAATGTGGGTCTAAAGGCATGGAAGTCCACCCTGCAGAGGTCAATGGGTCAAAGGTCATTAGGGGACAGCGTAGGGAAAACCACAGACGGCCACCCACATAGGAATTTCCACATGGCATATTTGTACGGTAAATCTTAGGAAAAGTCATCTGGGACATGTGGAATCTTGGGTAGAAGCACCTTCAATTGTTTTCCTTTATCAAATTGATCCTTTCTGGTTTATGTGGGTGTGAGGATTAAGGGTGACATAGATGGAAAGCCCCTAAGGTTTTTCTATTAAAGGGCGTCTAAAGGTGCACAAAATTCCACATGCGGATTTCTACATTGCAAAACCCGCATGGTGGTCATTTTCTTATCTAGGTTTGTTTGAATTCTCTAAGTTGGAACCTGCGGACTACAGAGTCGGGCAGTGCAAGGACCGCATGGCAGGGCACTGTGGGGACCCTATTGTTAGACAATGGACTTTGATGAGAGCTACTTTGTAGATGGCATCCCACGCAATGAGATCCATTGAGAAACCTTCACTTGAAGTTTTGTCTCTTTGTCCATATTTAATATCAGCGGAGGTGGTGAATTCGGAATTTGTGTGGTGGAAAGGCAAGCTAGCTTTGTCATTAAGGAAAGGTCGAGAGATAGCATCTTCCCACTGGAGGACATCCACAGTGGCGGATCCACAAAGGGTGTCTAACCCACAATTTTGGTTGGCAAACTTGAAGATTTGGCTTCAAGGAAATGTAGCCAGTAGGACCCGCATGGTGGTATGGCGCAAGCATTTTTCCATTGAAAAAGTATTCAAGGGGTAATGCCCCTACTGGACAATGGTATGTAGGGATGGACTGTAGGAGTCACCCGTCCCAAAGTTTTGTGTTGGTGATCTTAAGGTTTTTCTTTAAGGAAGCATAGCACGCGAGGCCCGTGAGGCAAAGAGATGTGAGGGTCCTTTTGTTAAAGAATGGCAACGATGGGATAGTAGTCCGCATACTATGATCCGCAATAGTGGCCCAAAAAGGCTCTGTGACTTAGCCATTTTTCAAATGTTAATCATTTTTTGTGATGCAGCCGTAGGGTTTTGAGGGCAGGAGTCAATATATGATAAGTAGATAAATGACATCCGCGAGAGAGTGAACACCCACAAACGAGGTCCCACAAAACCCTACAAATCGCTTGACATTCATTTCTTTTTGCCCAAAGTTCTAAAGACTTAAACACAGAAATGGATGGAGAAATGGTCGCGGTTCTTTGAGTTAACATAGAGGGCATTGCGAGAGGTAGACCTCCCAAGGGAAAATCCCATGAGGATATTTGAAGGCCCTAATCTTGGGTTTTGATTTTGAATTTGAAGGTTTAATGTTGTTCATGTTTTAGAAGCCCTAATCAATATGATCTTTAATAAAGCTGAGTCACGGGCGAAATACAGAGTCCGAGTACATACCTTAATCACGCGAATAGAGAAAAATAGCTCCTCCAACATTTGAATCCTTCTATGCATGCAGGAGCTCCTGCTTCTCTCTTTAATTTTGAATTCTCCGAGTGAAAATGACAGCTGGGTAGGTCACGTATTTATAGGAAAAAGTGCATTAATGGCCATATTAACTCGAAGGTAAAGTGGCAGCTAGATAGGTGGGGGTTCTAGAAACCCACGCTGGTGTGGTCGTTTAGTGGAGACTCAGGTGGCGAAAGCTAGTGTGGAACCCATCGTGGGAGTGGATGTTGGATGAACAACGTAGAGAATGGTGGATCGGGGATGGCGACTCACTATGGGAGACACGCAAATGCAAGTCTTCTAGGAGCGATCGAGGCAATGGATAAGGAAGGGCGAAAACTTGCATACTAAATCCCACAAAGGCTAAGAACATACTGAAATTTGAATAGGTGAACTTGTCCAATATGAGTTTGACAAGTTTAAGGCATGTGACCAATTTGAGCTTAAAATAGGGGGATGCAAAATGAGAAAAAAACAAAATGACCTAAAAAAGGTTAAACGAGGAGAGGGAGTCCTTGGTTTGAATGAGGCGTGTGTGCTATAGGAACAACACCTCAACCCTAATCCCTTAAACCTTCAACCCTAATCCCTTAAACCCTCAACCCTCTACCCTCTTCCCTATACATTAAACCCTCAACCCTTAATTCTCAACCCTCTACCCTATATATTAGATCCTCAACTGTATACCCTCAACCCTCAACCCTAATCCCTCAACCCTTAAACCCTTAATCCCTCAACTCTCTACCCTATACATTAAACCCCCAACCCTCAATTCTCAAACCTCTACCTTATTCATTAGACCTTAAACCCTAATCCCTCAACCCTATACCCTCAATCCTCAATCCTAATCACTGAACCCTAGACCCTCAACCCTTAAACCCTAAAACCCTCAACCATAATCCCTTAACCCTCAACCCTTAAACCATTAATCGCTCAACCCTCTACCCTATACATTGGATCCTCAACCCTAATCCCTCAACCCTATACCCTCAACCCTCAACACTCAACCCTTAAACCCTCAACCCTAATCCCTTAAACCATCAACCCTCTACCCTATACATTGGATCCTCAACCCTAATCCCTCAACCCTTAAACCCTATACCCTCAACACTCAACCCTAATCCCTCAACCCTTACACCCTTAATCTCTTAACCCTTAAACCCTTAATCCCTCAACCCTCTAACCTATACATTAAACCCTTAGCCCTCAATTCTCAACCCTCTACCCTATACATTGGACCCTAAATCCTAATCCCTCAACCCTTAAACCTTTAAACCCTCAATCCTAATCCCTCAACCCTTAAACCCTCAACCCCTAAACCTTTAATCCCTCAACCCTCAACCTTCAATTCTCAACCTTCTACCCTATATATTGGATCCTCAAACCTAATCCCTCAACCCTATACCATCAACCCTCAACCCTTAAAAGCTTAATGACTCAACCCTATAACCTATACATTAAACCCTCAACCCTCTACCCTATACATAGGACCCTCAACCCTAATCCCTCAACCCTATACCCTCAACCCTATACCCTTAAAACTTAACCCTTAAACCCTCAACCCTAATCTTTATGCCCTCAACCCTAATCCCTCAACCCTATACCCTAAACCATTAAATACTTAAACCCTCAACCCTAAACCCTTCATCCCTCAACCCTTAATCCCTCAACCCTCAACCCTCAACCCTATACCCTAATCCCTAAACCCTATACTCTAAACCCTATACCCTCAAGCCTCAACCCTAATCCCTCACCCCTATACCCTAAATTATATACCCTCAACCCTCAACCCTAATCCCTCAACCCTATACCCTCGACCCTTAAATCCTTAAACCCTCAACCCTAATCCATCAACCCTCAACCCTAATCCATATACCCTCAACCTTAATCCATATACCCTCAACCCTATACCCTCAACCCTAATCCTTATACCCTCATCCCTATACTCTCAACCCTCAACCTTAATCCCTCAACCCTATACCCTCAACCCTTAAACCCTTAAACCTATAACCATCAACCCTTAAACCCTAAACTCTCAACCCTTGATCCCTCAACCCTCAACCCCTAATCCCTCAACCCTTAAATCCTCAACCCTCAACCCTCGATCGTCAACCCTCAACTACTAATCCCTCAACTCTTAAACCCTCAACCCTAATCCCTTAAACCTTACCCCCTAATCCCTTAAAATTTCAACCCTCTACCCTCTTCCCTATACATTAAAGCCTCAACCCTTAATTTTCAACCCTCTACCCTATACATTGGATCCTCAACCCTAATCCCTAAACCCTATACCCTCAACCTTCAACCCTAATCCCTTAACCCTTAAACCCTTAATGCCTCAACCCTCTACTCTATACATTAAACCCCCAACCCTAAATTCTCAAACCTCTACCCTATGCATTAGACCTTCAACCCTAATCCCTCAACCTTATACCCTCAACCCTTAATCCTATCCCTTAAACCTAAACCCTCAACCATTAAACACTTAAACCCTCAACCATAATCCCTCAACCCTCAACCCTTCAACTCTTAATCCCTCAACCCTCAATTCTCAACCCTCTACCCTATGCAATGGATCTTAACCCTAATCCTTCAACCCTATACCCTAAATCCTATACCTTCAACCCTATACCCTCAGCCCTCAACCCTATACCATTAAACCTCAACCCTTAAACCCTCAACCCTTAAACTCGTAATCCCTCAACCCTCAATTCTCAACCCTCTACCATATGCATTGACCATCAACCCTAATCCAACAACTTTATACCCTTAACCCTTAAACCCTCAACCCTTAATCCCTGAACTCCTAATCCCTCAAACCTTAAACTCTCAACCCTCAACCCATTTGATTACAGTTTCGGTTAGGCTCAATAGTTGATCTTTTGTCCTTCTGACTGATTCTACACTTTTGCTCTACTCTGCTCTAACTCACACCAAAAAATATTTAATGCACAATTGAAACTATGCATAAATCACTCAATCACCCTTCGAATATTTGCAACACACATTGACACACATTCTACATACACAAAATGATATAATTAAACATTTATATTATCCACAACTAAGAATTTAATCGCAACCTATTAGCTTCAATAAAACTTATGAATATTTACAACTGTTGGCTCAAATCATGAATAATATTCAATGCGCACCCACAATGGTTGGTCATAACTTAGATTGGACCCAAATAAAGATGATCAAACACAAAAACATTTGAGTAGACACTCGTCGAATATCCGTGACAATTAAAATCATCTGGGTCAGCCACAAAATACTAATGAAGAGAAAGATATCTAATCGGACCTCCAAACTTCCATACAACTTGATACGAGGCACTAATAATTTCATACAACACAAGAAATACATTGATTAACCTCCCATAAGATCCACAACTCAAAATAACAACATAAAATCTTCATGAGGATCGAAGAACATAAAACTGTTGGATGCTATGTTCTTCCTGACTATCCTCAATCTGTATGCCGGTGGAAGTAAATGATGACGTGAAGATCCAATCACCGACTAGGTTTTCCATAAATAACAACACCAAAGTATATTTGTAGTGTCTCTTGCCAACACCCTCTACCCTATATATTAGAGCCTCAACCCTAATCCCTCGACCATATACCTTAAACTCTTAATCCCTCAATCCTCAACCCTCAACTATAAACCCTCTACCCTATACATTCGACCATCAACCCTAATCCCTCAACCCTATACCTTAAACCCTAAACCCTCAACCCTTGGCCCTAATCCCTTAACCCTCAACCCTTAAACCCTAATCCCTTGACCTTCAACCCTTAAACCATCTACCCTATACATTAGACACTCAACCCTAATCCCTTAATCCTATAACTTAAATCCTCAACCCTCAACCCTAATCCCTCAACCCTCAACCCTTAAACCCTCAACCCTCAACCCCTCTACCCTATACATTAAACCCTTAACCCTAGTACATCAACCCTATACCTTAAAACACAATATGTTAACCCTCAAGCCTTGAACCCTAATCCCTTAAACCTGCAACCTTTAAACCCTAATCCCTTTAATCTAATCCCTTAAACCTCAACCCTAAACCCTATCCCTAAAGCCTCAACCTTCAACCCTCAAAACTATACCTTAAACTCTAATCCTTCAACCCTCAACCCTTAAACCTTAATCCCTCAACCTTTAAACCATAATCCCTCAACCCTTAAACCCTCAAATCCTAAACCCTCAACCCCTAATCCCTCAACCCTTAAACCCTCAACCCTCAAACCTCAACCCTTAAACACTCAACCCTTAAACCCTCAACCCTTAAAGCCTTATTCCTTAAACCATCAACCCTAAACCCTCAACCCTCAACCCTTAAACCCTCAACCCTAACCCCTCAACCCTAAACCCTTAAACCTTAAACCCTCTACCCTTAAACCCTCAACCATTAAACCCTACACCCTACAACCTCAACCCTATACTTAATCTCTAATCCATCAACCCAACATCTTAAACCCTAATGGAGCTATACCCTATACACTTAACTTTGGACACTAAACCCTAAAATCTCTACCCTATACCCCATACCTCAACCCTATACTTATGCCCTAAACCCTCAACCCTCATGCTTATGCCTTATACCCTCAACCTTAAACCTTGAACCCTATACCTTAGACACTAAACCTTGAATAGTATCTCTCAACTATAAACCCTCAACCTTATACCCTCAACCATATACTTAATCCCTAATCCCTCAATCCTCAACCCTATACCTTAAACCCTGAAACCTACACCCACAAACCCTCATCCCTATACCCTATAACCTCACCCTTATACCCTAAACCCTAAAAATTGTCCCTCAACCCTATAGTTAAAACCTGAACCATACACTCTCAACCCTTCACCCTATGCCTTATACCCTCAATCCATATCATAAACCATAAACCCAATATCCTAAACTCTAATCCCTATATCTTACACACTTAATCTTATGTAATCAACAATGTTGAATATTATCCCTCAACTATAAACCATCAACCCTCTACCCTCTACCATGTACCCTCAACCTATTACTTAATCCCTAATCCCTCAACTCTCCACCCTATACTTTAAACCCTAAACCCATAAACCTCAACCCTCATCTCTATAAATTATACCCTCAACCTTATATACTCTAAACCCAAAACCCTTACATACAACCATGCATACATACATACTAGAATACATACATACAATCATACATAAATACACATACATACATACATACAGGAATACATACAAAGATACATACATATGTATGCAAGCATACATTCATACATACAAGAATATATACATACATATGTTAGAACTATAAAAATCTGATGATTTTACATATAATTTCACTCATGAACTTCCTGATTTGGCCCTACCATGTGCATATTCCACTCATATTTTTCCATATTTCCCCTTTGAATCTGTTGTGTCATGCATTTTTTGCATTCTGGTTCATATCGGCATAGGTTTCCTATTGTCTCCCCAACCCATTGAACATTTTCTGCTTTCATAAGTCTATATTGCCTATCGGCAAGACTTATCTTTTGTTATGGTGACTGGATTTTCTTACAGGTGGTTTTTGGCATATCTTGCATGTTGTTTCGGCAACAGGAAGTGTTCATATCAGCAAAGGTTTTTGGTTTCGGTGAATGGTCATAACGAGTCTTTCTTGTTTCGTCGACCGGTGATGGAGGATTTGATCTTTCAGTGAGACTAAGGTGCCTTTAGTATAAGTCTTAGCGAGTACATATGGGTCTCTCCGATGGAATGTAACGTGAGCCTTTGTCAGTGTATGTTTCTCTTTCTCTTGGCGATCTATGATCTGCTTCGGCTTTCGATATAGCTTTTCACTCTACGTAACGTCTTGCCAAACTCAAGGTGTTATAGCGACATACATATTTGTTTGTTGGTAGGAGATGGAATAGGTCACAGCGACTCAAAGTGCATATTGATTCTCGGTGAAGCTTTGGATAATCTTTGTAACATCTCACCGATGACCTCGGGCTATAGCGATACACAAAGGAATAAGGGAATATTCTTTGGCTTCGGGGTAACATACAATGTGTCACGACGACACACAGTTTGATCACAAGAATCTCAGTGAAACAATGTAAGATCTATGTGACCTCTCCCCAATACTTATGAGCTATACTAAAATGTAAGAAAGGCAAAGGGCTACTTCTTGGTCTTTGGTGTAACATGCAAATAGCTATGACGAATGCGATTAGAACAGGGATGCAAGCAGAACGATAAGCGATTGAATTGCCTTCGGCATGGTGAGGGGAATATCTCAGCGACTGTTTCGATGATGAATAATGGTGCTCGATTGTTGTGGCCGACATGTGGATTCAATTAAATAGCAGATTACGATTCCTGTGGCCGACATGATGAATTATTTGATGACCATTGCTGGCTGACTCGATTGGAGCCCGAATTCTTTGGAGGGCCGACATGATATTTTGAAGTGTTTTAGTTTCTTAATGTTGGGTATAAATATACACCTAGATTGTAATTGAATGATATCATATTTTAGACAAAAAGCAGTAGGTAGTCAGATGGCTACAGTAGGATAATTTTCTCTTTCCAGAGACTATGTGCATGATTTCAAATGGTAGTTTCAAATAAAATCAGCTGGTGTGGCAGGTTGTTTCTGGTATCAATTATATGTTGAATTTATTGAAAAGCATTGCTAAAGTTGTCTCCAAGTTGATTCTTTCTGGTTGTTTAAATTGAAATAACAAGTTTATTTTTAGTTTATAGGTGCACATTTGTTGTATCTTTGTGATTAATTGACTGGTTCAAAATGACCTTGCTTATATAGATAAGGTGTGATGAACTACCTAATGCAAAACATTAAATGACTTATATCATTATTAAATGACTTAAGACATAAGAATTAAATGAAAGTTAAAAAGATTTAAGATATGATAAGATATTATCTAGACAACTAAGACTTCTAGAAATATGCCTAGGACCTAAGTGGACTTAACATGTAAATAGGACCTACTAATTAACTAGTTAGGAAAAACACTATTTACAACAACAGGATCAACAACTTCATCATTTCATTGGCCAAGCTCTTGAGTTAATATGCAATATCACCACACACTTTAGTAAATTTATATGACCATTTCATAGGCCATACACTTCTCCATCTAAAAATTTAGGCACTTAACCATTCTTATTTTTTCCTTATATTAGTACATATTTATAGAGCTACAAGTTAGGTACTTCATGCTAATCATTACTCCCTTGAGAAGGATAACTCTTGTTATTCAAACAAAATATTTTTTTTTTATAGATCCTTTTGCATTGAACAAGTTTTATTCCCTTAAGAATGATAACTAGATTCCACGTATGGTTCATCTCTAAGGAATTAAACTCTTCCTACATAATAGCATCCCACTTGAGGATATAGAAGATTCCCAAAAGGACTATAGATCAAAAATTGAAGCAACAAAGAGGTGTGGAGCATGTTGAAACTATGACCTTGTTCTTCTAACATATAAAGGGTCATCAACCCAATCACATATTTATTGCAATGTCTAACAAGTCCAAAGATACCCTAAGGTTGGAGAGTGTGGAGGAGAATCATCAATCTTTGAATGATGACTAGGAGAGGAATGTGAATCCTTGTCATCATTGTCACCATCTAAAGTGGAGGAAGAAGACTCCTCATCAAGATCAATAAGATTAAGATCTTAAGATTTTTCATCATCATGAAATGTCTATAATGTGATGGTAGATGGAGAAGTGGTAGGAGAAGAACTAGAAGGCTTCTCCTCAACAAGAACTCCTCTTAATGAACAACTCATGAATGGTGGGAGAAAGAAGCGTTTATCCTTTGAAACCATTTGGGTTCCCAATAAATATCCAAGGATTTCTTTACAAATCCATAGCCTTGTGTTTCTCTACTAGGATGTGGGCTCATGCAAGAGAACCAAACACTTTAAAGTGCTCCTATGTGGGCTTTCGGCCATTCCAAGCTTGAAAAGGATTTGCCCCCTTCACAGCTCGATGAAGAAATCAATTATGGGTGTAATACACATAGTTAATGGCCTTAAAGGACATGTTATTGCATTATGTGACACCATTTTTCTATGGACTATATAGTATTGTGTATTGCAATTCAATACCTTCTAAAGTACAAAATTGTTCAAACTGATGGTTAACATTTATTCACCCCCATTATTTGTATGCAGAATCTAGATGGACTTTCTTGATTGTTTATCCAGAAAATCTTTGAAATCCAAAAAAGTTGCAAAGGCCTCAAAATTCTATTTAAGAAAGTAAACCCTAATTGTATATAAGAAAATCATTAATAAATGTCAAGACATATCAAGCCCTCCTGAAGGATGGATGTGGAAATAGTCAAGGCAAGTCACTATGTACTAACTCCAACAGTTGTATTGCCTGTCATGCTTTTCCTTTATCACATTTCTCTTTAGGATGCTTACCAAGAAAGAATCCCTAAAAAAATCTAATTAGAAAATCGAATAGAAGGCAACCCTAAAATCATCTCCCGTTGACTGAGTTGTTGCAAGTAGTAGTAGTTTAAGTGACCAAACTGTTGGTGCCATAAATATTTCATCTCATCTAAGTGAGTGAGTATTAATGTTGGAGATTCAATAACCAAATGAGAAAATTTATATCGTATAGTTTAATTATTGATTTTCCCACAACAATCAAAGACCCACTATGGATTTCACTAATTACCACCATATATGGTGTGAACTTAACTTGCTTTCCAAATCCTATGTGGGTAATTTGATAAATAGATAGGAGATTAGTTACCAAAGATTGAACACAAAGAGAATCCTGAAATATTCCATCACCCATACCAAGAGACCCTCTCACATGCACTTCTACAAGATTGTCATCACCCATTAATATGACAAGCATAGAACGTTGCTCTAAGGAGATGAAACCATCATGTGATGAAGTAATGTGGTACGAAGCACAAGTCAATTATTCATGTATCATGTTGTGAAACAACTACTACTAGGACCTTTCCCTTTCTATTTCCCTTTTATTTGTGACCTTAGAAATCCCCTTTGATGAACCCTATTTGGCTAAGTCAAACACCTTAAAATTATTCTTTTCAATAAGATGTATTAAGTGATCAATCTATTCCTTTAAACATGTGTCTTTATCATACCCAGGCCTTTTACAATGTGAACTCTTGACCTTCTCCTTCTTAGGTTGTTCACCTTTTGATAAATAAGTTTGATTTGTTGCATTTGACATAACATGTTTCTAATCTTTCTTCTTCTCTCCTTGGTTCTTTTGTTTCTTGTAATGTTTGCTAGACCATTTTTGTTCTTTTGTGCTCTGATTTAAAACCATGGCATGTGACTCGAAGGGTTTAATTGTACCCATTTGAACCAATTTATCTTGCTCCCTAGTGAATCTTACAAAAAAGTCATCTACAAAAAGCATTTTACAAGTGGAACTTAGGGTATATTTTGTGGCATAAAATGTAGAAACAAATACTAAATAGTTGGGACCAAGCTTAGAAAGAATGCTAGAGATCAGTTGTTTATCATCTTCATTAATTTTGTATTGTTGTAATTTCAATATAATGGATTTTAATTTTGTGAAAAATTATTGTATGGTCTTAAAAATGGTAGAACTTAACCCTATGAGTTTATTTTTTAATTGATGGCCCCTCAATTCATCCTGCTTACCAAAGAGATTTTTCAATGTGATTCATACATTATTTACTGGTGGCAGATTCAATGTGAAAAATAAGTCAATAAACACTAACATAAATAAAGTATCAAATGCTTAATTACATTTGTTAAATCAGTTTAACTTGTATGCATCTTGTGTGGGTTTTGCTTGAAGTCCCATTGTAACCCTATGCAACCCTTTCTTTTTGAGATAGATTATCATTCTTTATTTCCATTCAAAATAGTTATAAGGTGTTAAGATAAAAACTATTGATTGATCCATTACTGTAGAAAAGTAGATTGTTTATTGTGTAGAAAAATAAGTGAAAAAATGAAACACACAAGATACTCCCTCTTTTCACTAGTTTTTGAAATGACCCCCTCAAAATTACAATGATGGAACTTCATAATTAGTGTGATTTGCAATGCAAATTTTAGATTTTCATACTCTTATGAGGCTTAAAAAGGCCAAAAACATTGAAATTACAGCTCATGTACAATATGAGATCAATTTGACAACACCAATATGAATACACAAAAAAAAAAACTTTAAAAAAGGACCCAAAAAAGAGTTTTCATAAATTATGGCTTTTGGAAGGTCTCAAAACAAGAATAATGTAGCAAAATTGGGGTGTTAAATCAAAAATAAATCTCACCATCACGTAAAGAATGAGATTCTACCCCAAACCAAATAAAAAATGTGCCAAAAAAAACCTTCGTATGGCTGAGTACGAATATCTTGAAGTTGGCCTACAAAAGTGAAAGCTCAAGAAAGAGGGGGCAAAGTTTGGTGAGCAAGAGGGTGACGTAACACTAACATATTGATGGCATTAGCAACAAAATATCTAGAGATTCTATTCATATACAACCTCAATCGATAATGTCAAAAAACCACCTATAAATGTTGAAATCATCATTTTCAAATTAAAATCTTCATTTTTCAAGCACAAAACCACTTTTCAATCAAAGGCGATGACTTTCAAACAACCCACCGATGGCACAACAATAGTTGCTCTAAGTGGCAACATCACTATAATACATTGTGAAATAATAATTTTTATTTATTTATTTATTTTGCTATTCCTTACAATGTGAAAAGTGATACAACTCAAGAAATTAAAAAAAGTTGTCTCAAATGTCAACTTCTCTTAAATCAATATCTTTACGTTTTGGACCTTTTGAGTGCAATTGCTTTGAAATATTAGTTACCTTCTAAAATTATGCTTCAAGCCCTTATTTACAATTAGATCCTTTGATCTCTGATTTTGGTGAAACAGAAGTCTATCTTGACCTTGTTGAGCCTCCTAAATGTTATGGAATATCTTGAAAATGCCTCCAAAATTATCAAAAAGTTACAATCGCCCGATTTTCACAAAAACACACATATACAAACAACAATTTTACAAATGTTTATTTTTGTATCTAAATTGTTATAATTCTCTACATCATCCAAGGATATAAAAGAAGAGCATACTAGATTTAAAAAAAAAAAAAAAAAAATAGTCTCAAATCTATCAAAAATAGGACTACAAAATGAACTATACTAGACAAGCATGTACTGATACCATGTTAGATTTTGTGAGAAACAAAAAAATAAGCCAAAATTCGAATTGCAAGTAGATTACATGCACTCCAATTGAAAAATAATAAAAAATCAAAATAGAGGAACAAAGAGAAAATCATGGAAAGAGAGAACTTGATAGACAAAATGCATGAGTACAAGCAACGTTTGCATTACTCTTTCTAACAAACAATGTAGAGAGATGAATGTTGCACAAATAACTCCAACTACCCAAAATATGTGAGTTTTACTTACTTTGTATATACTAAATTACATGGTTGCAGTTACTCAAATGAAGACAAACAAATAGTTATAAAAGATGACATATAAATTCAAAATAGAGTGTGAGACTTAACTATCCAAGTATAGGTGACAATGACATATATAACTAATTGATTATGTCATGTGTCTTCATAATATCCAAGTCTAAATAACATAAGCAAAATTAATAATATATATATTTTTTAAAATATCCCAGAAAATGAAAAACCTCCACTAGCATACAATTCCATTCCATCTACTTTTTATATGATTACCATTGCATTTTATTTCACTTAATATGATTACACTCCTATCAAAATACATTTTATTATTGAATATTTTGACAAAAAATATATTTTTTGAACATTGAAGAGTGACTAGGTTTATCAATGAGTAATAGAATTAAGAAATTATATTCATTACTGTAGCACCTACTTAAAGCAAAGACCTCACAAAGGGAAAAAATTACATTGTCCACAGAATTCCATGTATTCTGCTATATTTTCATAGGAACCTATAATATTCAACAATCAATGCCAAAATTCAAATCTGAAAAAAAGAATAAGGGAACTTCTCACCATGTCTGTTCATGGCATCCCAAGACTAACAGTTGGGCACGGGAATGGACAACACCCGAGCCTCCAACGCAACAGCTATCAACACCTTATGCATCTTCATATTTTTCTCACATAAAGTAGCACTCTCATTAAGCAACCCGCGCTTCTTACATAGGAACTTCGCAGCCTGTCGACAATCTCGGGTTTTGGCATTGCAAATTCGAAAGTAGTAGTGCTCAAGCTAGAATTACAAACCCATCTGAAACCAATTTATCCGAGGTGAAGATGTGACTAATATTTGCATTAAACAACAGTTGGTATAATTGGGCCTCCTGATGAAGATATCAGCCCAAAACAGTGATATGTTCGACCCCAAAACCGAAAGCATAAGACGTGTTTAGTCCACGAACGCAGGAACAAAATCAGAGCCAAAAACCAAACGCAAAAAAATGCAGCGGAGAGAGCTTGACAGACTCTGTAATCCTCCTTTTTCTGGTCAGATGGCATCAAAAACGATTGAGAAAATAACAGAAAGTAGAATGTGATATTGTAGAAACAAGGTAGCTCTCTCAAATGTAAAACAGCGGGAGTTCCATGATTCCTGTATGATATTAGGGAGGGAATCTATTCATTGCTGGCAAATATTAAGTGGATGAGCAAAAAAACATCATAAGAGATAGTAATGTAAAATGACTTTTTATGACTGATTTGGGAGTGAGAAGGCAACGGCTACTTTTACCTGCGCTCATCTGGGGTCTCTCTAATTTTGCTACTACCATTTGATTTCACTGTAATATTATGAACTGGTCTCCAAAAGTTGCATAATAACCAGTAACAGTTCGTAGACGGCTCACTACGTAAGGGATATTGTTCAACATACGAATGCACTAAACCCCGAGTATCGGTTTCATCATGCTTCTCCATGACAGCAACATTGATTATTACAAGGTAGAGCAACATCAAAGGCTAAGCAAAGGATAAGTTGCACAAATAAGTATCGTCTCAACCCATTCTTCAATTTGATGATCTACCCATCACTATCATAAATAATGAGAATATAACACTAGCAATCACACCTTGGTGTGCAATGGGTACACCGAAGAGGCTTGGAAGGTCAATTTGAAAAAAAAATCTATTTTTTTTAGTACATTTGTGCAATAGAGATCTTATTGGAGAAGTGATATGCATGTATTTCCAAGGATCCAAAAAAACGGAACCTTTAAATCAGAAAAATAATCAATCTCCTTTACCATAAATATCTACATGCATGGGTCCATTTTGTTTGGTATTGCTATTTTGTCATTATAATTTTTCCTTGTTCGGTCTGTCATCATTGATACACAATTTAAATGTTTGGAAACTTTGATTAATTTAACTATCAAATGTGATGTCAACAACTCCATCCAACAGGAGTTCAAATAAAGAGGTGGAAATTATTCAAAACATAGCACACCAACAGACAACAAAAACCTCTCATGCAGTGACTTTCTGAAATGAGACTATTTGAGTTGATATGTACCCTCACAAAAAATAAGAAACCAGGACATGGTAATGTCCAGCTATAAAAAAATGTGCTTACCTTTTTTTCCTAAATGTCCATGCATTGTTCCAAAGCTTCCATTGACAAAATTAATGAGATATGGCTTTACACTTGGGAATTGCATTTTCTTGGAAGTCTGTAGAAGTCTTTTTAACAAATTCACATTGTGCAATTATTGTGCGTCATGACGCCACATTTGTTTGAGGCATTATATCAAACATTTTAACTCCCTGATTCTTTTCAAAATTCCATTTTTGTGGTCCTGCTTGTTGGTGAGGAATTTTGTGAGAACTATGGTAAATTATTATTTACTAGTTGAAATCAATAATTAACGATTTGAAATTTGACCACATTAACAACCTGTTTTTGGTTGACGACCTAATTGGAAGGGTAAATTGCCTTTGTTGCAGCATTTTCTTGGTCTATTTTGAGTCTGCTCAATTTTGTTAGTAGTGTTGTTTGACTGATTTTTGGGCTTCAAGTAGCCACACTTTGTGTAAATTATTGCATGACTGATGCATGCACTACATTTCACCACATCAAAATAACACTCATGTTCATGGCCATCACAATGATTAGCTAGACACGGTAATGTCCAACTATAAAAAAAGGTACTTACCTTTTTTTTCTAAATGCCCATACATTGTGCCAAAGCTCCCATTGGCAAAATTAATGAGATTTGGCTTCACACCTAGGAATTCCATTTTCTTGGAAGTTTGTAGAATTTTTTTAACAAATTCATATTGTGCAATTATGGGAGGTCATGTGGCAACATTTGTTTGAGGCATTCTATCAAACATTTTTACTCCCTAATTCTTTTCAAAATTCCATTTATGTGGTCTTGCTTGTTGGTGAGGAATTTTGAAAGAACTATGGTAAATTATTATTTACTAGTTGAAATCAATAATTAACAATTTAGAATTTGACCACATTAACAGCCTATTTTTGGTTGACAACCTGATTAGAAGGGTAGATTTCCTTTTGTTGCAACAGCTGCTTGATCTATTTTGAGTTTTCTCAATTCTACTAGTAGTGTTGTATGATTGTGAACCATAGATTTTAGGGACTAGGAATGCTTTGTCTCTTTTACTCAATTAGGATCTTTCACCTAACAGAAAGAGATAGATCCCAGACCCAAAATCTAAGAGATTCATTCAAATTAAGATGTGTGTGATGTTGTATAAGCTAAATGAGATTATCTAAATGCAATTATATGAACTAATTGATTGATTAAACATGTAAAACCTAAAAAATATGACTTGTTTGAAAATGCATTGTGTTATGCATAAATGAACTAGAAATAAATGCAAAACTTAACAAAAATGAATCAAACTAAAAGTGTGCACCTGGGATCTTGATGAAGGCTGGAAAAGACATTTGGAAGGTTGCTGATACTAAAATTTAGGCCTAGTGGGACTCATTCACCACTCTGGGCAAATCAATCCCAGTTTTGGATGATTGTATTGGAGCTTGTTTTAGCGAAAAGGGTGTCTGAATCTACAAAAATCCTCATAAAAAATGTATAGTGGGACTCATTCACCACTAAAGGTGAATTAGTCCACTTTGGACTTTTTGAAAACTCAAAAATGGAATTTGTAGCTTTCAGATTGCTCAATCTGCACCTCCAGGTGTTTGGATCTGAAATTGCCAAATTTGGGCCTATAAGTGACTTTTTCTTGATATTTTTTACTTGAATGATGAAATAAAGTAATGAAACATGCAATAATGGAGATGATTACCTTGCCATGATTATTTGATCTTGAACTTCTACAACATAACATGAAGATCAAACCCTTGAATTCTTTAGGAAGCTAGCTTAATGACTTCTAATGAAGAAACCCTAGCTTGCTTGACTTGTATAAGAAGATAGAAGGTGAATTAATGATGATAGATGCAAGAATGTTTTGTTAGATGTAAAATGAGGATAAAAGCACTTATTTATAGTCAATTGTGCCTTAGTAACTCGACTATACCTTATCACAGGCTGACATGTAAAAAAATTGAACTTAAAACCTAATTTTTCCCGCTCAAACCTCAAAAATGACTCAAAATGGGACTCATTTGCCACTAATGGTGAATGGGTCCCACCTAGATGGGACTAATTCACCACTAATGGTTAATGGGTTCCACAAGGGTCATTTTTGCTAACTAGAATGCAGAGAAGTAAGAAAATTAGGCTTATATGATGACTATGTCAATTATTTGATCAAATTATGCCTCGAGATGCACAATATGGGTCAATTAAGGCCTATTAGTGATGATCTAAATGTTGAATAGGGCTTGGAACACATAAATCAATGTGAAAGTGTGATTAAATATACTTTACAACATTAAAATTAAGTTCCACAAAGCCTAGAAGGGCACAAAAACCTTGAAGTGAATGTGCAAGACACTACAACACTAGCTTATCATTAAGTTTACATTAAGAGGCTTCTATATTGATGTAATAATGTTATTAAACACATTTTATAATTTTTAATTAGGGATAAATAAGTTAATTAAGTCTAGAAAAGCATAAAAGTCCTTTACAAGACTTTACAACACCTTTACAAGACATCGTTAAAAGCATGTTATTTGATTTGCAAAGGTCCAAGACCTAGTGTGGATGCATAAAATGCCTCACAAAACTAGATTAAGACGTCATTAAGTCCATTGTATCATGAATTAATACTATGTCAAGTAAAGGGTCCTTTTTTCTACAGCACATTTAGCCCCCACTTTAGTGAGAGGATGAACCTACTTCAAACTAACACTAAAGTAGCCATTCAAGAGAAATCCACATGCACTGATGTAGATGAAAAAGAATGACAAAGATCAAAAGAGATGGCCAAGCCCCCAGGATCGAAGATCCTAAGTCAAGCCCCCAAGATAAAAAATCATACAATGGAAAGAATGAAGAGAATGAAAGACAGGGTAAATGTACTCACTCTGGGGCCATGAAACTTTAGGCTATCTGCAGAGTGAGAAAGCCCAAAAAGGTATGATACATACACTAGTTGGTATGCACTCACAAGCACAAAAGTGGCTATGGGGAAAATTCATGCCGCTAGGTGGGCTTCCTGCTCAGCCATATTAAAGTTATATCCCCTGATAACTTTAACAAGGCGCCACAAGGAAAAATGATTGTTTGAGCTCTATGAGGTAAGCAAAACTTCGTATGCAAGACACTCATAGAAAATGTTACTACAGAATAGTGTAAGGATTGTTCAAAGGGATTTTGCTTTGTATGTGAAAGGTCTCATCTTAGGTAACATCATGCTCAATGTCTCCAAAAGAGGATAAGTACAAACAATCTCATCTTGTTTCCAAGAGAGAACAAGTGCAAGATCTCATCTTGGGCAACATTGTACCTACTGCTTCCAAGAGAGGAAATCACGAGAAAAAGAAAATCATGCAATGAAAAGTGAGTGATGATGTATGCCCCCACTTTAAAGCAGTTGCGAGCACCCATACTGTGAGAAATTTCTTGTGATATTTACAACTCAAAGCATGGAATTAATTAGTGGAGTGACCATGAACTCTTTGATATTTACAAAATGAAGTCTTATCATAACATTTCTTGTGAGTTCTAGGAGGGAGGGTGATCAAGTGATCTTGGAGGAGTCTTGACAAGATACCCTCTTGATCATTGGTAGAAGATGGTCTTATGGTTTGTTTCAAAGATACATCTTGCTTAGTACTACATATGTCATACCTTCACAAGTGTTGCTAGATTGCGATATTTTATCCTTCTTATTAGAGGAGGATACAAAATCTAATGAATTCAAATCATGAACATTTGGTGAGATGACATTGACATTAAGTGAAGGTGTAGTCATGTGTTGCATATTGGATGAAGGATGATGTTCAAGACCACAAGTTGGGAAAGATGAGTTAGGAGTGTGTTTTGTGAGATTGTTGATGTTGATGAAGGCTTGTTGATCTCAATCAAATGACAATAACCAAGACCATGAATTGTTTGGTGTGTGTTAGGCTCTATAGGGTTGCGGATACCTTGTTCTTGAGCACCACATCCTTTTCCACTATATCCAAGTTGTTTAATGAGTTCATAACCTTTTCCATAAAGCTATTTCATTGCTTTGGAATTGGGGGGTTGTTCGTTGTTGTGTTTTTCAAGGGTTTTTGCAGAGTTTGCTTTGTTGTCTAAAGTATTTGAGGTGGATGCTTTCAAAAGGTTGTCTGAATTTTGCGTTGACATGATGGTTGGTTCTTGTGTGTCATCTTTCTTTTGTGTGACTATTTATTCGCCCATGAATGATGGTGTGAAGTCTAAGGATCCCCAATCGTCACCAGATAATTAAGAGACTACTTCTGTATCGTTGTGTTCAATTTCAAGAGGGTCAATGTTAGAAGTTGGAATTAATGTTTTCAATGGACTTGTAACCCCTTGTTCAAGGTGCAAGCAACTTTCAAGCTCTGGATTTCCTTCAACTTGATAAATTTTATTATTATAGAAATATTTCATTATACAATGAAGGGTTGAAGGCACTGCATTCATCTCATGAATCCATGGTCTTCCTAAAAGAATATTGTATGAAAGATCATAAGGCATGGCATGAATAGGAGTTTGCAAAGTAACCACCCCAACCATAATAGGTAAAGTGATTATACTGAGTGGTTGCTTTGTTGAATTATCAAATCCTCTAATATGTGTGGAATCAGGTATTATTTGTGACCTATCAACTTTTAATCGATCAAGAAGACTCACACTACACACATTAAGGGCAGAACCATTATCTATGAGAGTGCATTTGATACCTATGCGATGGAATTGAGCAATGATCATAAAGGCATCATTTTTTTTACACAACTCCAAAGGAGGGAGCCCATGTTGATGGAAGGTAATGTCAAGATTATTTTTATGAATGAGAGCTGCTACATCATTCGGAGTTGTATCAGAAGGAATTGTGATTTGGTTTAAGGCAAATTGAAGAATAGTGTGATAAGTTGGTCAGGTCTGAAGTAAGTCCCAAAGGGAAATTTTGGCGGGAGTGGCCTTTAATTGTTCAATAAGTTCATACTCCTTTGTTTGTGAGATATAATGAGAAGCTCTAGGCGAGTTAGGTATAGGTAACCTGAGGGTGGGATTGGTTGCAGCGGTTGTGGATTATTTCAAGTGTTATATGTATGAGAAATAGTATCATCACTAGATTGTTGTGATACATTAGAGGGATGAAGGGGATGCGAAGGTAGGTAAAGGGTAAGTTTAGATTTATTGGAAGGATGAAGTGGATGCAAAGGTGGGTAAAGGGTAAGTTTAGGTTTGGGTGAAGGTTTATGTGAAGGAGGATAAAGGGTGAGTTGAGGTAGAATATTGTTAACATCCCGTAACAAGTGAGGTTCTTCGTTATCTTTCAAGGGAATGTTTTCTTTGTTTTGGATCATAATATCTTCCCTAGAAGGAGAGTTCCTAGGAGAACAACAAACCACATGTTCATGACAATTAAGGTTTGGTTCATCCAAAATAACTGCATTGCCACTAAGGGAGGTATTAATGGTTAAATGTGTTTGATTATTGATAGTGGGGAGATCAAGGGAAGGTTGTATTGGATTTTTGGTTGTTTCTAATGTCACATTCTTGTGTTTCAAGTTATCCACCCTACTAGGAGAGCTTGTAGTATAGTCATCCAAGTTTGAGGTTTGTAAAGAAGCTTCATCCCAAGCGAGGGAGGCATCAAGAGAAGGACCATGATTTTCATATAGATTTTCCCAAATGGGAGGAGCATTAGGGAAGGGAGGATCAAGATTCTCATGAAACTTAATAGGGATGTATTCTAATACCAACATGTCCTCTTGACATCAAGGAGGGATGTTAGGAGATGGAAAAGTTTGATTGTCATTACTATAGAGACTCGGTAAGGTGATCTTTAGGAATGTGTCTATGATTTCTTATTGTCTAACATCATCCAAAGGGAAATAAGGAGATGGACAATCAAGACCCTCAAGGCTTGTAACTTCTTTCACCAAGATACCTTTTTCACTAGTAGGAGAGGTATTGGGAGAAGAACAAGTATGTGTGTTATGATTGTCTACACCTCCCTTCACACCTAGGGGTAATGTAATGCTTTGGTCTACACAATGTTCCTTATAGTTGTGATCAAAATAAAACTCATAAGAGGGAGTGTTATGCTTATAAAATCCATGTTTAATCAAATAAAAAGCACATTTAAAGAACATGTTATACAAAAATTAAATGAAGTGCAACGTAATGAAATGCAATTTTCAAATATGAAACAAGGCTGGAATGTTCAAATTACACTATGCACCAATCGGAAAATGATATGAAGAATGTAAAGTAAAAAATACATGAAATGAACTATTTTAAGTGAGATCTAGTGAAATGCATGCTAGAAAAATACAACTGGCTAATATATAAAAGTTAAGGCACCAAATAGAAGCCTAAAAACAAATTTCTGAGTTTAAGACAATGTTATTTCAGGGGTCAAAAGGGACTAATTCACCCAAGGTGGCGAATGAGTCCCAGTATGGACTTTTTTCAAAATTTAAAAAAAAAATTGACTGATTTTAATGCTTTCAAAATGCTATGATGCAGACCTAACTGAAAAATGTAGAATTTCAAAGAGTGGAAATGGATTTAGACGCTAACAATGCAACCTAAATGCACTTTATGAATGCAAAATTTAACACCTAGCATGCAAATGAATCACGCAAATCCTAATGCAAGCTCAATGCAAGCCTAGATCTATGATGAAGGACTCCAAAATTAGACTAGAAAGTGATAAAAAAGAAGGTTCACCAAAATGAGCCATAGAATTTAGGGACTAGGAATGCTTTGTCTCTTTTACTCGATTAAGATCTTCACCTAATGGAAAGAGATAGATCCCACACCCAAAATCTAAGAGTTTCATTCAAATTAAGATGTGTGTGATGTTGTATGAGCTAAACAAGATGATATAAATGCAGTTATATGAACTAATTGATTGATTAAACATGCAAAACCTAAGAAATATGACTTCTTTGAAAACACATTGTGTTATGCATAAATGAACTAGAAATGAATGCAAAACTTAACAAAAATGAATCAAACTGAAAGTGTGCACCTGGGATCTTGATACTAAAATTTAGGCCTAGTGGGACTCATTCACCACTCTAGGTGAATCAGTCCTAGTTCTGGATGACTGTACTGAAGCCTGTTTTAGCCAAAAGGGTGTCTAAATCTACAAAAATCCTCAAAAAATATGTATAGTGGGACTCATTCACCACTAATGCTGAATTAGTCCACTTTGGACTTTTTGAAAACTCAAAAATGGAATCCATAGCTTCTAGATTGCTCAATCTACACCTCCAGGTGTCTGAATCTAAAATTGCCAAATTTGGGCTTGTAAGTAACTTTTTCTTAATATTTTTGACTTGAATGATGAAGAGGTGACTTGAATAAATTTTAAAATTGATCTTCAATGACTTCTAAGCTTCCAAGGGACCTAAATCTACAAGAAAACAAGATAAAAGAGAGATATGTTGAATGTTAGGGCATGGGGGTTTGCCTTGGTCAAACCCTGTTTAGGTAATTAAAGAAAACTGATCAAATAAAATAATGAAACATGAAACAATGGATGTGATTACCTTGTCATGATTATTTGATCTTGAAATTATGCAACATAACATGAAGATTCAGCCCTTGAATGCTTTAGGAAGCTAGCTTGATGACTTCTAATGAAGAAACCCTAGCTTGCTTACCTTGGATGAGAAGATAGAAGGTGAATTAATGATGATAGATGGAAGAATGTGTTGTTAGATGCAAAATGAGGATAAAAACGCTTATTTCTAGTGAATTGTGCCTTAGTATCTCGACTATACCTCATCACAAGCCAACATGTAGAAAAATTGAACTTAAAACATAATTTTTCCTACTCAAACCTCAAAAATGACTCAAAATGCGACTCATTCACCACTAATGGTGAATGGGTCCCACCTAGATGGGACTAATTCACCACTAATGGAAAATGGGTCCCACTAGGATCATTTTTGCTAGCTGGAATGTCAAGAAAAAAGAAAATTAGGCTTATATGACGACTATGTCAGTTATTTGATCAAATTATGCCTCGGGATGCACAATATGGGTCAATTAAGGCCTATTAGTGATTATGTAAATGTTGAATAGGGCTTGGAACACATAAATCAATGTGAAAGTGTGATTAAATACACTTTACAACACTAAAATTAGGTCCGCATAGCCTAGAAGGGCACAAAAACCAATGTGAATGTGCAAGACACACTACAACACTAGCTTATTATTAAGTTTACATTAAGAAGCTTCTAGATTGATGTCATAATGTTATTAAACACATTTTATAATGTTGAATTAGGGATAAATAAGTTAATTAAGTGTAGAAAGGCACGAAAGTCCTTTACAAGACTTTGCAACACCTTTACAAGACATCATTAAAAGCATGTTATTTGATTTGCAAGGGTCCAAGACCTAGTGTGGACGCATAAAATGCCTCACAACACTAGATTAAGACCTCATTAAGTCCATTTTAACATGAATTAATCCTGTGTCAAGCAAAGGGTCCTTTTTTCTATGACACAGACTGATTTATTGGCTTGAGGCAACCACACTCTATTTAAATTACTACATGAAGGATGCATACACTACATTTCACCACATCAAAATAACGCTCATGTTCATGGCCATTACTATGATTATGGTTATGGTGACGGTGATGTTCATGATCATGATCATGGTTATGATTATGGTTATGATTGTGATTATGCTCATGGCCATGGTTCTCTTTGCATATACCATGATCAAGATCATGATTTTGAAGATGATTTGCATGCACATTCACATCTGAGTCATTCCAACACCCATTGATGAAGACAATTATGAGCATGACCACCTTTCTCTCACTTCACTGCACTAACAATCTTCCTTATGTCATTAGACATGAGAGCTACATCTACAAATCCCATGGCTACTGCAAATCCTTCCACACCCATAGCTATTCCCACATCTATTGTTGCTAATGTTGGTATATCATTATTTCCATCACCCACCATGGAATCCATGCCCTCTTTATTTAGCTCTCCTATAAATATAAGCTTGTCTTTTAGGAGTAATTGGGCATGAACTTCAATTTCTCCTACATGCACAACATTACTAGGGCTCCTTTGTCATTTAAAAATGTTCTGACATGATTGCCTACTCAAATGAGCCATTTAAGGCATCTAACTCTTTTCCAAACAAGAGACCAACAGATGATGATTGTGCTTTATATAAAATAATACTTAGCCTTAACCACAATCAACCTACGAAAAACCTCATACAACCCTATCCAGACCTATGTCATTGCTAGTCTATCATGCCATGAGAGTGAAGGCTTAGAGCTTGAAACAATAACCGTGATTGTAGAAGTAATTTTCTTTTTCATGAAGGGTAGGAGTCCTCCTTAGGTGTAGAGAAAGGCACCATCTAATGTAACTACTTGGAGCCTTAGTCTTTGAAACCAAAGAGGTCACTCCATCATTGAAATAGAAGAAACCTTTTTAGTAGAAGAGGCAGAATTGGTATACTAAGATGATAAGGAGTAATAATATGATAGCTTATATTTCCCCTATCCACCATGTAGCCTATTTTGTAGTTTTGATCCTTTTAGTTTTAGTGGGGGAGTTTATGCATATTGCTAGTAGAAAAACAAAATCTGCACCAAAAATAAATTCCTTCATAATTCAATTGTTATTTTCACAAACGAGTACCCACCCTGAGCCAAACTTCTTCAAATAAATAAAGTATTTGAGAGATGATCTAACTCTACCGAAATTTGAACATAAATGGAATGAGTTAAGTTCTCAGAGATTTGGGACCCCAAGAGTATTATCAATCAAATTCCCAATACAGTATAAACTATCTTCACCCCAAAACTATAGGAGAAGACTAAGCAACCATGCCCAAACATGTGAGATAGACAGGGTCTCATTAAATAGATTAAAATTTGAGTACCATGGTTTCTTGTAGAAGCATATCCCTATCAATAGAAGAATCACAAATAAGATAAAGAAACACACTTTTGCACACTGGCAAATAAAAAATTCATCTTTCCATAGAGGCATCCATGTCTCCATATCCTCTAATTCAAATTCATCGAGATTAGCAAGAGATTATGAAACTTGCAAATTAAGACTAGTTTCATATGTTCTCTTTAAATTTCTAATATATCCTCTCCAAAATCAATAATTGGGGTTGAAACAAGGGAGCCCCTAAAACTAATGGAGCATATATGATTTTTCTCTAACCTTGCCCTGGTGTATACCCATGGATGAAGTCGTGTCCTTCTAGCGAGTCTTCTACAACTTGCAACTAAGAATTCTTTGTGCTGACATGCATTCCCTATATTTATGATTGCATACAAAAGAATAACCTTTGTTATTGGAGACTACTGCTTGGCAAGCATTCTACAGCTTGCAACTGAGAATTCTTTGTGTTGATATACTTTCCCTATGATTTATGTCTGCATACAATGAAACAACCCAACATTTGTTTTTGAAGATTGTTGCCTCCTCACAAGAATCCCCATTCCCCAGTGGGATGAACACAAGCCAAGTGTGATAGGACCCCAATCACACTATTGTGCCATTGGATCCCTACTCGTGCCCCATTCTAGGGTTTGCATTGTTATCATAACAATGCCTGCATGTTGATTGTGAACTTACCTTATTGTCAAAGCGAAGTTGCAAAACAATGGAAAATGGAATGGATAAATTGCTCCTAATTTTTTAAATTAGTAAGAAACCAAAAAAAACTTAATCCATGAAATAGAACAAAAATAATGACAAACAAATCACCAAACTAAAAAATGAAAAAATTGAATGCGTCCTAAAAGCAAAAACAATTATTAATAGCTAACCTTAAGTTTGTTAATTGATTTTGCTTCTTGTGACCAGATGCAATTTGCCACACTAAATACTCCTACAAACTTTGTATCTATTCCTACATATGCTAATATGGAGCATTCCATATTCCACAAGTCCAGTACATCTATAATCTGCCATTGGAAAAATGTTTGCAATCTGAAAGTTATAATAGGAAGAATAATTACTATCACAAGCATTAATTTTTCCTTGGCCCCAACAAAGCCAAGTTTTCAAATGGTTGTTGTGGCCAACAATTAACCCGCAAATGCCCTCTTCTTGCAATATATTGAAATCTTTTCTTGTTGCAACTCTCCTACACCTTCCACCTGCTCTCCTCTCTATCCCAATATCCCATATATACTAAAAAGTCCTTCCATTTCTATCTCCATGGTTTTGGTTAATTCAATCATGCCATTGTGGAAAGACTCTACCAACTTATTCATAAGTGAAGTTTTTCGGAATTGATCATCACTAGCCCTACGTGAAGATCGTTTACCCCTTGAGATAGGGGCTTATAGCTTCTAGTTACTATCTGATACAAGAGCTTCATGACCACTAACATGATTCTGATTTTGTACAACACTCTACATGGTAGTATACACAGGTGGTTTTTTACCAAGGAGGAAGCTTAGAGTATTCACCATCTACTAAAATTCCTCTATTCTTTATGCTTTGATGGATATCCATACCCTATTACAATACTCCTATTTTGGCACAGACAGGAGAATGTTGGGCTTGACACTTGCCAATTGCATTTGCTTAAAAGTTTCTAAGTCTTTTGAAAAAATCAATTTTGTGCATATCCTACAATAATTACATTCCATGAGATAACCTATGTTTGAGTTATTTTTTCAAACAATTCACATTCCTTTCCTATGCTTCCACATTTTGCATAAATGTCAAAACATTTCCAACTATACTATCTAAAAAAAATCCTCCTTCCATGATGCTTTGATGGATGTCCATACCATGTTGCAAAGCTCCCATTTTGGCATAGGCAAGGAGGATACTAGTGAAGGTTGTGGAATTTAGCTTTACACCTGCCAACTGCATTTGCTTGAAAGTTTCTAAAACCTTCTCAACAAATCCATTTTGTGCATATCTTGCAAGCATTGCAGCCCATGAGATGCTTAGGTATTTTTCCAAGCAATTCATGTGCCTTGTTAATGCTTCCACTTTTGCATGCATGTCTACTAGGGTAGTTGCTACTATAATATCTGACAAAGTTCATCTATCCTTATTCTTCAATGGATGTACATATTGTTTCAAAGCTCCCATTTTGGCATCATCAAGGAGGATGCTAGTAAAGGTTGTGGAGTTTGGCTTTAAACCTAACAATTGCATTTGCTTGGAAATTTCTAAAGCCTTTTCAACAAATCCATTTTATGCATATCCTACAAGCATTGAAGTTGATGAGACCACATCTTTTTGAGGCATCTTGTCAAAAACTTTGCATGCCTTGTCTATGATTCCACTTTTTGCATACATCTCTACCAAGGCAGTTGCAATTACATCTGACAAAATTTCTCTATCCGTTGTGCTTTGATGGATGTCCATACCCTATTCCAAAGCCCCCATTTTGCACAAGCAAGGAGAATGGTAGCAAATGTTGTGGATTCTAGACTATTGCCTACACTATGCTACTACTGCTACCTGCTATGAAAGTGAAAGGCTTCGTTCACACTGACTTTAACCTTGATCTCTATGTGGTACCTGCAAAAATTTTATGAATGGATGAGATCCACCTAATCGTGTTGCATCCATTCACCACTGCACGTCATTGATTGGAAAAATCAGCCCGGTTCATTTCAGAAAGGGAATGCCTTCGACATAATGAATTAATTAGAGTGTGTAGAGCATTACAAGTCTAAAGCAGAGCCCTCAATATAATATGACACTTCAAAACTAATATCTTTTTTAATTGTTTCTAAAAGGCCATCTGTAATATAAGACCCCAAATATTTTTTTTGTTTCCCCTTAGTTTGTTGATTTGTTGACTATGTTTATGAGATGTTTTGCATTGTGTTTCATAGGTTTTTCATGTTCTTTGACATTGCATGTAGTACTTAAAATGGAGAGCATAAAATGCAGAGGAATATGATTTAAAAATAATACTTTCAAAACTCTCAATCAGCTTATTTAATAATAGTAATATTACACTCATTCACATTCATTACAAAGCCTAGATAAATGACTTTCAAACCTAATTTTAAGCTCCTTAGTAGCAGATGACATCTTCTTCAAAGGGCACATCCATCACTCAAGGAATGACTCAACAAGTTCGATGCAAGATTGAGCTAAGGCGTCCTTCAACCAACTTCCAAATGACAGAAACTCCCTCTAAGAAAAAAGGTCGACTAGACTTGGGTGGACACACAAAAATGAGGCACTAGCTACAAGAGGGTGATCTACCCTTAAAAATCTCAAACTCCTTAATAAAATGTGAACCAAAGCTTAGTAGTGGTGCCCTGAGGATTGCAATCAAATAAACCATTACCCATGTGGAGAAAATTGACCATTATAGAGTTATGAGCAAATATTCATGTTCAGGTCCAAAAGAAAAGTGCCTAGAAAAAGAAAAGAAACACACCAAAATAGCCTAGAAATCCACACCCAACTGAAAGTAGCAAAATCACCAAAAACCAAATTGAAACACCTCAAAAGAACTAAAATATCTTCATTCTCAAAGCCTATGATCTGCAAATTGAAGCCCAAATGTGATTCTTGATTGAAAACACCCTTCTACCAGCTAGTGCAGGTCTTGCACTGCTAAAACCAGCCTTAGATATTGAGGGTTTTCGTCCTCAACTCTGATTCTCAGATCTTATGGTGAAAAACCAACAGCATCTCTATAAGCAACCAAATCAACCAGAGGCCAAATGAGGTTTCAGAAGAGACAAGTCTCACCTTCAATTTAGGGCGACCAAGCCTCAACTCTAAAACCAATGCCACTGTAGCATTTTCTTTTGATTTTAATTTGATTTTTTAAACTCAACCTTAGGCAAAAGGTCAACACCCCTATCTAGCCTTCAAAAAAAAATTTGTTTCCTTTTAAAATGACTTAAATTCATTACATTAGGTGCCATGGTACTATATTATCCCCTTTTGACCCTCAACATTAAAATATAAAGTTACTTTATAATAATCCAATTTTCGAAGGGGAAATCAAATATTAAAATGTTTTAACCTTAACAACTTCATACCAACTGATAATGTTTTAACCTTAGTAATAGTAAGTAACCACCAAAAGCTCAAACTAGAAAAATATCTAATAGACTCAAAGACTTACTATAGACAGTGAGCACCATACTGGCCTGCTAAAAATAGAAAGTCTCCCTGAATACTGCAAACCCAGCACCCAAGAGCTAGAACTGAGTCCCCTTACCAAAACCACTTAGCCTACAGGGACTTTGAGATAGGCTATTCAAAGGCTGGGAGGGGCCATTACACCATCTCACATGCCAAACGTAAAGTGGTGTTAAAGGAGTGAAGAATAAGTGGCAAGTAAGAATGAGAATGGTAATGGAATCTTTTTACAATCCACAATACCAAGCAACCTAGCTTATAGGTGCTTGCAGCATATGGACTACCTCGTACTCCCACTGATGTTGAAAGAGACACCCATCTATTTTTCAATACAAGGCATACATACCCTACCTCTAAAGGATTCAGACTTATGACCTCTCTTTCAACAGACTTATGACCTTTCTTTCAACAGCACAAGTTTTTCATTAACAAGGCAACTTAGGTCCAACCACCATATGTGCTGCAGACTTCACGATGGCGAGACATGATCCTCAATTCTTCTTTCTACAATCAGACCTAACATGCTTCATATTAAAGATGTAGGATATAGGATGTCGGATGTAGGAAACTTTTGCCAAATCTTTCTGAAGTTCTTAATATAAAAATGTGAATAGTTAGTTATTATGGGATGAATCTGTTTTCTTTTTGGGTGGGTGGACGCAAGGGGTATCAAACAATAGGTGCCTCAATGCTAATGGTCTGACAGCCATCTAACATCAAATTCTTCTATGATCTATCACACGGGCCAGCATAACTTTCTACACTCCTTGATTGCCACAATACATTGCATTGTAGTGGGCATTTATCAACATAATAAATTTACTAACAATGCACTTTTACCCTCCAATAAATACACCAAAAAAATATTGATTGATCGAGACAATCTTATTTGTTAACCTCCTCTGGTGCACAACATACGAATTTTGGCTCTGTGAAAGTATGATATTGTGGATTTCAATATACTATATACATAGCATTTATTTGAGTTTAGTTGGAGCTTCATTGCTCTAGTCACTGCTAGCTCAGATGTTTGATAGCATTTCCCGTTCTCATTTCTTTTATGAAACATTTTTCCTCTTTAACACAGTCGTAAAAACAGATGCACTTATTGCTCTAATGACAAAGCCTGTAACATAAACTCTAATCATTCTGCTTGCTATAAAATTTTCTCGGTCTATGCCCCTAGTTATAAAATAAGATGTCAGTTAAACAACAAAATAAAAAAACAAAACAAAAATGACTTAAAATTCCATTCTTTGAAGGTGGTAACTATCTAGGCACAAGTTTAATTCTTCTATGTGGAAGAGAATTAGCATCATTCCTGCAGTACAGTTCTACCCTTGGATAATCACCTATTTCTGAGTATTATTATCCATAATAGCATATTACATAACAATAATAAACAAAACTAGTAAGGCCAACTCTCAATCACAATGAAGACAAGCATACTTTTAACAGTTCTATACAACCAATTCCCTTGGAACTAAATCCTTAGCTTGTCCTTCGACAAACACAATTAAACACTTTATTGGACCGCACAAATTCCATTGAATATAAACAGAAGCCCTCATATTTTAGTTATTTACATTAACTTCTATGGCTACAAAAATAGCACCTGAACAAGAGAAGATTTCATAATTCTTTAGATCTACCTGAATGGGTTATCATTGGCTTCCCTTACCAGAAACAACAGTCAACTTAGTAAAAAAATGGTTTTTTTTTAAAACTGTCAAAATATTAAACATGTTAATTACTTTCTTTTTTTTCACTTATTTTGTTTGCACTTGGGAGCTAAACTATATTTGCTAGTGCCACAATCTTAGTTATTGAATTCAAAATATTGCTGGTTCAGCGATATGATAGTTAAGCTTCCAAACATATTTTCAAGTTCACACATTTGTAGATATTCTCAACAATTAGGATGTCATGACGACATTCCCTCTTAGAAATTACAGTGCATATCCATTTCAAGCCTCAATTGATAAATTTTAAAATTCTACCAAAGAATAATATGCTGAGTTTTGAACAAAAATGAACCAGATATTCCCACAAAACTTCAACAAGCAAGGTAAGACATCTTTGGTCATAGTACAATTTAGCCTTCCAATGGTCAGCTGCACAAGATAACATCAGTGCATACTGATGCCTCATTCAAGGTCAGAGTCAAGGGTTAATTAACTAAATACAGTTCTAATCTACAATTAAGGTTAACTGCCTTGAACTGAAGCTAGGTAAATCCAAACATACGAGCTGGTGTTAAGTAAACCTAAACTCGGTATGCAAAGTTGCATGCACACAGGATAGAAAGCTAAACATGCTCATTCAAGCCAAGAGACTTTAAGTTGAATAACCAAGAGCAACCAATGAGGTCCCCGACCACCCTTACTGCCTTTTCCTCATCTCTACTTGCCATATATCTGATAAGATTTTAGTTCTAGGGTCTTTGTGTTTCATCTTCCATCTCCACTGCATCTTCAAAGCGTTCATCATCAATTCGAAGCTGAAAGGACCAGAAATACATAGCAAAAGCATTTAGATGAGCTTATCTGTAAATGGAAATGACAATACTACTTGTACTGTCTGTCATCCTAATATAATAAATAAAATTTTAAAAATCAAATTCATAATGATTCATACAGACCTCTAAAATATTCTCAGGCAAGCTATGTACCAAGCCATTAGAATAACCAATTGGATTAGCCATGTCCTCTTCATCATATTCAAAATCCTCACCAGCTTGTACTGAAATGCCATAATTTTTGGGAAAGAAGAATCTTAAGGTCAATTGCTCGTACCAGAACATTGGAAACTGAATTCACTCACAGGCACACAGCAAGGCTTACCAGCAAGTAGACCAGAATTAGCCATGTCCTCAGCACTGAAAATCCAATCACCTTCCCCTTCTACATCTGAGATTCAAAGAGAAAAAATAATCTTAGTTAGTCCAGTCTTCGGAGGAAATTGATCAAGCAACAAGAAACAACATAAGGTAAATCCAACGCAAGCACAACAAACCTCCTTCTGCTTCTGGATTTAACTCTGCACAGGCACACAACAGCTTAAACAGATCGTCCACTAGCATACAATCATCTTAGTCAAGGAGCCCAGTTCAAAAGAATAGAATTATAGTTTAAAAATCAGAAGAATCTTCAACCATAGAAAATAAGTTGACAAGTTAAAAGAAAAAAATCTTCAGAGAACTAGACCATGTTTTGCCATCAGCACTTCTTTAAGCAAAAGATAATAAATATTCAAAATAAATTCATATTATTAGTCTGATGAAAAAAGAGCAAAATGCTGGGATTTTAAAACAAGTCAAAGTTTGACAGCAAATAAACTGTTTACCCAATGGTTTAATAATGAGAATGCAATCAAACCACAAAAATAATTCAGAAATTTGTGAATCCTGATGATTATAGTTTTTCATGATGACATCCTGGAAGTGCATCCGCTATATGCAATTTAAGTAAGTCACAAAAATTAGAAGGTAATAAAGCAACATGCTTGCATCAACATCAAGCAAAGCAAAGCGGAAAAATGAGGAATCTTCTATGTAACAATTACAGTTCAACTTTGAAATGGAGGAAGTTCTTAATAAACTAATTTAGAATTTATAAAAAATTCTGTTGAGACCAGAGATAATCTCGCCTGCCAAATCCTAGTTAAGCTTCAAAATCGTGAATTCTGTTTGATTCATACATAAAGCTTTTCTATTTCTTGGTTTTAATTAAGAAAACAATACGAAAATAAAATACTTGTAATATAAACTTATAAAGGTCAAAGATTAGAGTATAATCAATAATGAGATGAAAGGTTAAACGTGCTTGAATGACTACAGTCAACAAACCAAGCTTTGTGTTTAGTATATTAAATTTGCCATAAAACATACTTAATAGACTGGTGTAACGTTTGCATATTTAACAAGTAAATTGTAGACAAATACTAAATATAAGGAATCATGAATGCCTATTTGGCTGTGGTCTAGCAGTTAATTGTTGTGCTTCTACCGACCAAAACTTCTACCCATGTTAATGAAAATGTTTCAAGGGAATTTGAAGGCAAATGTTGAGACCTGATTTACCTATATACAATAAACGGGTGGGCTGCTATAAACAGAAGAAACATTTATCCTTTAAAATGTGCTCAAAACAAATTCAACAACTGTCATGATGCACTACTTACCTAGCACAATAATTATAAGATCTTCCATATGAATGGACATTTAATTATAATATATGATAAGATCATTCAAATTTTGTATTTCATCTTTACTCAAATGTACAAATATAGTCCAAGGAAAAGTTGAATAATTGATGATACTAAGCTATAGACCTTATTATTCTCCTACATTCTGCTCTCCAATGCACATAAATAATAAAAATCAATGACCTTTAAGCGAAGGGCAACATGATTTAAAAACCATCCAATCTTTGGTAATAACAAATTACAAAAGCTTAAGGATACATGTGTTTGCATCAGAAGGAATGAGACGTATCTCAGTAACCTGTGATAAATCCAGGTCCTCATCATTTGTTGAGTTTTCATCTTCCAAATCCTCGTAGCCATAACCATCTGTTCTGTGCTTTCAATCTAGAAAAAATAGTCAAGGTTGTTTGTTAAATCTGGAAAATAATATAAGCAACAGTGGCGATAAAATACATGGCCAATAGAAAAAAATAAGCAGATTTAAGAGCACTTTACAGTTTACTTAGCAGTTTAATAAGTGTGTGTGTGAGAGAGAGAGAAGGGGAGCATTCCCAGTGTCCTTTTTACTTCATGAGTATTTTATAAGACTCTGTAACATTATTGCATATAATCCTAGATGTAGTCCTAATAAATGTAACAATAATATTTTTTATTCTTATTACTCTGCTGTGGGGGAAACTGAACAGTCATTTGGAGATCGATAAATATGTCTTTGAGAACATTGAATCAATAGACAATTCTGAATTTAAATCAAAACAATTTTCAAATTCATTTTTCAGTCCAAAATCCTGGCCTGACATTGGTATCAAAGCACAGGCATTATTTTTTTTAATCTGCACCAAGCGAAGTCTTCTAGGGTTTGAAGCTATTGCAGCCAATTTTAGCTCGCTTTTATTTGCTTGCCCTAGTTTCTGCTCAGCCCATTCTCCCATTCATGGTTCTGCACCCTACACTCTATGCACCCCAAAATACTTGCAGACCCTGTTCAAACAAATTGCTGTTGGAAACGTTGTCTCTGATGTCAAAGGTGTGAAGACGATGTTGCCATTGATGTCAAAGTCACGGCAGAAGGATATCATCGTTGATGTATGAACAAGATTATTGCAAATGTCGTCATTGATGTCAAAAAGGAATATGTTGTCCAAGAAATTCTTGTCATTGACATCAAAGGATATATGAATGGGATTGTTAACATTAATGACAATTAATGTTAAAGGAATAATATACAAAGCTTTTATGAATGTCCGACTTCATAGATGGTGAGATGTTTATGCAGAGACCGAATCTGAAATGAAGCTGATTTCATGTTATGACAGCACTCTAAGTATGGTCAATCCTCATATAAAAATGTGGAGTTCAACTTGTATTTAATCAATTCAAAGCTGGCTGGCTTGGGAGAATATCAAACATGCTTAGACAAGTATAACCAAATGAAATCGTATATACTAATAATAAGGAAGCAACGAGTTAGCAAAGGAAGAAATTGCAATATACAATATATGGCATCAATTTATATGTTGAGAAGGGCAGATACATTTACATGGCAATGATTAAAGCCTATACTAAGGCAGCAGATATATTCAAAATACAAATTATGAAGGGATACGAATTTTGAGTGATGTGCTATAAGACAAAAAGTCTTATTCATATAAGATAAAATGTAGTGTTCCACTAACAACTAAAGAGTAATTATATTTCATTCTGAAGAAATACAAATTAAGATTAAGAAGCCAACCTCTTATCAAGACAAAAATCAGTGCTTATATTTCAAAGAGGTGCGATTAGAAATATTAAATGGCAGAGATCATTTTTAAAGGAAACAAAGCTTCTAAAAGGTGCAACTCAAATATTTAAAAAGGATGCAATTAATTAAGAAGATAAGAAGGCAGCGACTGGGTTTATCAAAAGACATCCATTTATTTGTCGTCTCTTTTCAAATAGACACATCCCTTAGCAATTTGAGATGATATAAATAGAGGTTGAAATGGGAACCAAAAGGCAATAAATTTAATGAATACTTTCTGATTAAAAAGAGCAGATATAAAAGAGAAAACGAGCAGAAATGAAGAGTATATCAGATTCATACTAAAGAATATATGCAGCCTATGTGTAAAAGACAATTGCAAAAATACATATCAAATATATGTGAAAAATAAATAGCAGATTGTAAAGTGAATTTGAGCAAATGGTAAGGCAGAAAATTATATGAAAATATTGCCATGATTATGATCAGTTGTGTGAAAATAATTGTTGCATAAAGTGGATCAGATTTATGAAAGGAGAGAGTACATGTTGGATCAAATTTGTGATTTGTGATCAGATTTACAAGGAAGTTTGGATCAGATTTGTGGGGGGTTGAATCCTATCAAATTAAGGTTGGAGCTTTTTGCTGGGTTGGAGCTTTGTTTGTGTATGGGAGGTTGGAGCCTATCAAGTAGAGGTCGGCGTCTCTTGCTGAGTTGGAGCTCAGTTGGTATTTAGATTTGAAACTTTGAAAGTAGGTTGGAGCCTACAAGAAGAAGAAGATTAAACTATAATATAAATGCAATATGTGTGCCATGGTTTTCTCCCAAAAGGATTTCCACGTAAATCGAGTGTTCTTATTGTGTTTCTAATTGCTAGATCCTATCTGAATGGTTTTAATTGTAATTGGTTAAGTTTTGTTGGATACTGATTCATCCGCCACCCCACCCTCTTAGTATCATCGTGTGCACTATAGTTGAGTGATAATGTTATGTCTAGAAAAGGAGGTGTTTTATAATGAGGTTGTCATGTATTTATTTCTTTGTTACTGGTGGAATTATTTTTGTTCAAAAAAATGGTAATTTATTTTAATCAGTGGGGCTATCCTTTTAGAAGGTTATTTTTAAAGTGGCATTTACATTAATTTACCCATCTTAATTTTAGAGTAGTATTAGGGCATTTTGAACATTACATCTCCTTTTTATTTAATTCCTCATTGCACAAAACAAAACAAAACAAATGTGCAAACCCTGAAACAAATGCAGCATTTGGTATTAACAATGCCTGAGGTAAATATGGGTAATGCCATCGCACTTGGCTATCATATCCAACACCTTAGATAGCTGTAACAACCGTGTTCATGGTATCATCCCTATAAATTGTTTGGAAGAAATAAGATCATTTTTTCCACTTACCCATTTCTCTCTATTTACCCATATGTGAAATGTCATCAAGTTATAAAAGTCAAAGCAGGTCATCACGAAGTACGTAGGATGCTTGTATAGGAGTGACCCTATACTAGTTTATCATTAACAGCACAAATTCTTTTAATGTACCGCCTGAATACCATGTACACTTTTGCTCCCATGTGTCTTAAGTGACTAGCTTCACTTACTAACTGGTATATCAAAACTAACTAGCTTCTTCCATGTATTAATAAATATATCGGACAGGTGGGTATATAGAGATCATCAAGGCAATTTTAAAATACTCTCATCTTCAATGAATTGTGGGATGATATTTGTGATGGAGGAAAAAAAACCTGAAGCGCCATAGAATCACTGATAAAATTACCAATCTGGAAGCATAAAAATGCAAAAATGCAAGGATTGGACTTTGTTAAGGGCCTCAATTGATGAAGAAATTTTCCGCCACATACAAGGGTGCAACACACCATGGGAGGCACTACACAAGTTTTAAGATTTCTACAATTCTCATTTGGAATTGAAATTCATACAATTGCAGTTGAAGCTCTTTGACTTTAAGTTGAATAATGGAGATACAAAGAATCTGGTTCATGTTCATACAATTGCAGTTGAAGCTCTTTGACTTTAAGTTGAATAATGGAGATACAAAGAATCTGGTTCATGCCATGAACCATAAAGCATGATGTTGAATCTGGCATGATGTTGAAGCTGGTGGTGGGAGGATTGATATATATATCATAGTTGAAAAACTCAAACTTGGCAATTAATTAGCAGGCCCAAGATTTTTAAAAACTTGGAACTTCTTAAAAACTCAGCAAATTTATCTATCATTACACACATATTAATAAATTTGTATGACCTATTACTGATATCCATCATATATAAATCAAAATTAGAGTTTAATATATATCATAGACCAAAAAATGAGTTATAATGCCACTTCCACTAGCCATTAGCCTAATCTAGGGTATAAATTTGTATGACCAAAAAATGAGTTATAATGCCACTTCCACGTATTCAAGCACCTACAGACAAAATGAGATCGATTCTTGTAATTTCAATGTCTCCTCATCTCCAACATTTTCTTTTCATTTATCAATTTCAGAAGTTCATGCCCAGCTTTATTATTTAACCCTTTAGTACAACCTTCTGAATATCCGCTTGATTGCTCAATGAGCTCGTCTGCAAATTTTTTCACATCAACATTTAAACACCTTTCTCTACTACCAGTGAAAATGAATAAGCTCAAGAATGTAAAGAACTGACATACTTAACATATTGTTTCAAAATTGTTGTAACCAACCTCTTTTATTAAATTCATGTCATAATCTGTTTCAGGATAATTTAACCTCCCATCTCGGTCACGTATGACTAACATAGCTTTGTCTGTGCATACTAATTGTTTATAACAGATATACAATAAACTACATGCAACCAATATTAATCGTAAAATATGAAGTAGAAATTTTAGAACACTGACCTTGCTACAGCCTCAGCAATAAAATGTTGACCTAACATTAAAATAAAAGGAGATTTATTAAAATTATAAAAAAAAAATTTATGAAATGGATATTTATATTAATTTTTTTAAAATATACTATATTTATATTTACAGTATATTTTAATATATTAAAATATGATTTTTAATACATTTGAAAATTTGAAAATTTGAAAATATAAGATATAAAAAATATTTAAAAATTTAAATTTCTATAATTTATTTGTTGAAAGGTTTTATAATTAAAATTTTCTTAAAATCTATTTTATTAACATATTATTTGATCTTGACTTAACAATTAATAATATATAATACTCAAAATAATGGAACTCTTTCTATTATTAACCTTTTTATTAAAAAATCCTACACATTCAAAAAGATTAAAAAAAAAAAAACTAACATTGTAAACTCACCAAGAGTTAGTTGATGTTTATGATTCTTAAGCCTGTAGACGAATGACATTCAAACATTATTAGTGTTTTTTGTAGTGAAATATATTGTTTGTTAGACATTTCAGGAATTCATTATTATTGAACTCTCTTAACATCACCCAAAAAGTTTCCAATTAACCTTTGAGCCATAAAAAATTAACCAACAGAAAAATGGAATCATCCTAAATATGAGCTTAGACAATATGACTTGAAATGTTAACCCACAGAAAAATGAAAACATCCTAAATATGAGCTAGACAATATGACCTAAAATATTGATATAAAAATTTTGACAGACATTTTTCATGAAGAAAGATATAGTGATATACTGTTCAATACATTATATTTTAATTAGAAACTAGCATGTGAAAAAAAACCAGAGAAAGAAAACGAATAGAATACTATATATGGGCTTGCCAACGGCCACGCGTATCAGTGACTCCAATGAATAGGCCACTTTTTCTACCCCTAACTCTCTTACCATCATTGTTAGATGTGTTTGGGTTAGCTCTATTCAGATCCATTAGTATCTCTGCTGCATGTCTAATATCATTCAATTCAGAAGGATTCTCCTCCTGGTTTATTATTTTTTCACCCCTAACACTTTCCATTATTGCAAAGCCTGCACAATGTAAGAAAACAAGTTACCACAACAAATATATCTAAAAGTTAGTACATCACTTAAAAGAAAGTTGGGGCCATTCATATATAGTGAGTAAAAGAGGTTTCAATATCCTTCATCATTCTATGAGACTGGGGCTTGCTTAACCAGCACATTCTAAATAGACCAACTTAGGTAAAGATTATCTAAGCTGTCACATGTAACCAACATTTGCACAAACTCAGGTAACTATAATAACAAAAAGTCAAATAAAAAATCAAATTCGTTGTAAAGAAGCAATCAGGTCAGAATTCACAATCTCCATTTAACTTGGTGCCCAATTATCTGCTGTTGATGATAATCAAAAAGTTTATCATTTTAAAACTTGTCTCTAAGTTTTTCGCTGCCATCGCTCCCATGATAGATTCCCATATGCCAAGAAAAAGCAAAGGACTTTCTCAACTGTCACTGTGGATGCTTCGAGATCAAGAATAGCTAAAATTGCAACACCACTAGCTGATAAATATCATAGGAATTTCTTGCCTACAAATTACCAAATCACAAAGATCAATCTAGGTAAGCAGACGAGGGAAGATGATATCGAAGGAATGCACACAGATGTGTCAGCTATTATGCCTAGAGTGGATAAGGACCAAAAAATCTCAACAAGAATTGAAAGAATAGACCGCTCATCTCTTTTCCTCATCAAGCAACTAGTGAGTCCCCTGAAATCCACGGATGGACTTCCTCTGGGTTCAGTGCTCATCTCCCAGCAAGAGTCATTCACAGTGGAAAAAATGAACTGCATTGCGACATCAACCAAGCCATGCATGGGAGACCTGTATGATTATGGCTGCAGAATCATAGATGAAGCCCTAAGCGTGCATGATAAAGTTAAAGCAATTGGGAGTAAGGTGGAGACATTCAAAGTTGAACTTCAAGAAGATTTCCAAGATAAACGTTCTTATAACCTTCCTCACAATGAAATGATGTCCAAGATTGAAATTTGAGATCCTAGAGAAGGAAGGCGTACTAGAGAAGGATGAATTATTCAATGTTGGGTTTGTGGATAGAGCTAATGAACTTGACAGTGGACTTTCTCAAAGGATTTTTGGACAAGCTAACTGCAATTCATATTTATGTAGTAGAAATTGTTTGCATTAATTAATGATCATCCAAGGCTACATAAAATTCAGGCCCTAAAGACCCTAGTTCAAGAATGAAGCATAAATGAATATAGAAACATAAACAGTAATAAAACAATATTATCACAATTCATATGTCATGATTGGGTCACCTTCATTGGTCTTCTCCATTCTTCTTTATATGCTTGCTTGCCTTCAGATTTGTAGTACGCAAAAATAGCCTAGTGATAATGATTGCAAAATATCAAAGATAGTGGTTGTCTAGCTAGAGTAGAATAGAATAGAATAGGGTCTAAAATAAGGATGAAATGTATATTTTATAGAAAACAAATTCAAAATGAAGGGTCAAGATTAAATGATGAAGATCAATGGATGAGATTGTTTTACCAAGCAAGAAAATAGGGTTAGGGCAAAATTAGGGTTTAATTAAGTAGAGATTGTGGACATTAACAGGTAATGAAACCTTATGAAGGGTGGAGGTTAATTGTGATAGAAGATAAGATTTGACACAGAAAAAGAGGTTGATGGAGTAAATTAAATAATTATAAAACTATTTAATGTAGGAGGGAAAGTAAATAATTAAATAATTATTATTTAATTATAGCTAAAAAGAGAAATGTTGACTTTTAATTAAAATAACTTTGTCTAATTAAAAGAAGAGGAAAAGGAAAAATAAATAAATAAATAAAAATATTATTTAATAGTGGGAAAAAAGTGAAAGTTAAATAAATAGGATTTATTTAATTGTGGAAGAAAAGACTAATAAATAATTAAATAATTATTTAATTATAGTAGGAAAATGAAAATAAATAATTAAATAAATGATAATTTATTTAATTATGGAATGAAAAGATTAATTAGTGATGTAATTACATTAAATAATCAAAGATTAATTAAGTAATTAAAATAATTTAATTAATAGAAGAAAATGATCTTAAACAATAATCAGATAATTAAAATTGTTCAATTATATAAGGAAGAAGGGAAATTGTTATGGAAAATGAGATTTACAGACTTAAAACATTTCTCAATATCTACACATACATTAAACTTTTATCTTCACTTTATCTCATACAACATGACAATTTCCCAATTCATGTGACACAATCTGTATTAGCATCTCTATCTTCATACTAGTTTCTCCTTGCTATTCTTTTCTTTTGGCTGCCAGTACAATATTCGATCATCTAAAATCTTTCTCCTTACTTAATGCTGCTCTTGATGAGGCTCGATTCCCTCATTAAATGTTTATTTAAAACAAAAAAATAATTGCCTCTCACTCAGGCAATGTAGGCGCCTCTTTCCTCTACATTTGGCTATCCAGGAACTTCCTGGCATGGCTTCTTGTTACCCACGTTGCCTTCCCACGCAGCCCCAATCTCTCCCCCTCTTGGCATTAGCTACCCTCTTTGTATTTAATTGGATCCACTTTTAAATTCAGGATGCAGTCTAAATTTTGCTTGTAAGAATTTTTTCCATGAAACTTTATCAAATTTTCCAAACAATTTTTTTGTGATGTTGATTCGATTTTCATTAATCATACAATAATTAAATATTCATTAATAATATTATAAAGCTAAAATAATTTTATTTCACACTTTCATTTTTATATTTTTATAATATATTTTATGAAAATTATTAATGTATTTTTTTAATATATAATTTGGGTTTTTAACATTTAATAATCTCAATTTTGAGTTTTGTGTTGTATCATGTTTAATCCTTCACTCTATATCAATATTGATGTACTTCCTAGGACCCTATATTAGATCATATATACAATCATGTCCTCTGGACTAGATCATGCAGAGTTCTAGTATTTTAAATTCCAAAGCAAACAATCCCAATATATAACTATTACCTATGAAAGTAAACAAAAAAATTCAAATCACATGTCTAAGATTGTGTATTTAAGGATATCATCCTTGGATAGCCTTAGAATCATCTATTAGTAGCATCTTGCATTCACATATTTGACTACACATATCATTAGTCTTAATATGTATAAAAAAATACTCAAGATCCAACATTATTTATTTATCTATTTTCAACTTGTTAAATCATGCTAAGGGTTTAAGTATCATAAAGTAAGTTGGTTTCTTCTATGTTGAATGAAATCATGTCACCTAGAAGAAACATAAATAGACAAATCATATCATGGGTGTTATCTAATATGAGACCCCATGAAACTCAAGATCTAGATATCATAATTTTTTGAACTTAAATCTAATTTAGGGTTTCGTTATTGTATTGTCTATCACAACAACATAGTAGTCAACATCCACATTGATCCAATTTCTAGTAATTCCCCAATATTTCATTTTATTTTATGGTCTATTTATCTTAGTATCTTAAATCTCAACTCATAAATTAATTTAGTATCTAATTATTATTGATTATCTTATCATTCCATTAGACGTCTAAATTAATTATTATTGAACGTATAACTTACATTCATATCCTTTAGACATAAACTTTCTATATATCCTCCTTTGTATATATTAATGATGGATTCAAAAATAATTGATTTGTGGTGATAATTATCTAAATCATATCCAAAATGTTGGCCTCATTTTCATAAAATCATACTCTCACGATGATATTTCTAAGTTTTTAGTTGGCAATGACTATGTGTACATGATGCTTTATTCTTGATGTCTCGCTCCCCTCCCATTGTTATGTATATGTTTTTTTTCTAATTAACATTTTTTATAAAACCATAAATTTGATAAGCTTGATGGTGCTTTCACCTGCACTCTTTCTAATAAATTTATCTTTATTGAATGTATAATGTGATACTAGAAAAAGTGTTAGTTATTACAATGATATAGTAAGAAATCTCTATTCTAGGAAGAAATTACTTTCCATTCTACTATGTAATGGTGAAGCATTATATCTTTATAAATGCCAACTCAGCCTCAACAAGCTCTAGAATAACTAAAGGGCTCTACAACACTCAAAAAAAAAAAAAATTTTGAAAAATTGTATACTCTCCATAATGGCTCTATATGCTCTCAAAAATATTATTAAACCTTCTCCAAGAATACAAAAGACTTACAATAACTCCTTAATTACCACACAAAATTATACAAGATTATTACCAAAAGATAGATAAATAAAATTATTTGTTGTTTCTTTTTAGGCTCCCTATCTACTTATAGGACTATTAACCTATTTTTAAATTTCAAGTTCAAAATAATATGCCTCTTCAACCCCTTTCAGTAGTGGTTAAATCACTCAAGAAAATGCTAACTCACCACTTCGATAACCACTTTTATCAAGATATTCTACAGGGCATAGCTTTTCCATCCAAACATAAAATTAGGTAACAATATTGTAAAATTGTACTATTTTTTGGTAAACCTAAATATTTAACTAAATTTCACTTTGGATTCCATCCTCACATTGTTTTCTACTACAATATTTATAGCTAAATTTATGAGGCTCCAAATGAGTCAAAGAAATCCTATGAATTGCCTCATCCACTAACCAAGATTCCAAGGCATCCCATAATATCCAAAAAATTTAAAAGAATGATACAAATTAATAGTATTTATAAAATATTTTTTGTACTATTTTGATGGAAAATTCTTTGATTGGACTACTTGCAAAATCTCTACAAGATACAATGACATGGCATTGATGGTTCAAATGTTCACTTCATCCAAATTATTGGATCACCCTTCTTTAAAAGGGTTTAATTCCTAAGACATTTTAATTGATGAAGAAGGGTTGATGATACCTTCATCAAGCACTAAGTTACCTTCACTCCACAAGATTATCATCACCAAATACTTGATTCCTCATTGCCTCCACCTAGCTTGCTACTCTTTTCACACATGAAGCTCTATCCCACCTACTTGAGTTGAACCCTCGAACAATAAAATAAAAAACACTCTACTTTCATTAATTAATAATTTCCCCTTTGAAGAACTAATTTCCATAATCTTAGGACTTGCCTTCATGTGCATTTGATAAATATGCCTCCTTAACAACCAATCTATATTAATTTTTCCTTAATAAATAATAGGATCTCTCTCACATAGGTATGGACACCCAAACATGATCAAAATGATGACAAAATGAGTGTATCTAAAAAAAATAAATTAATAGTATAGAAACTTTATATAATTTTTATCATATAATTTTATTTATTTTTATGTTGGAATGTTTGCTCACTTAGATTTATGTGTAGACTAAAGTAAGGGAAAAATGTAGAGGAGAAAAGTACAAAGATGGTTCTTTCATCTCTATGTTTTATGTCATTTTCTATTGATGTCATAAATGCATTGTCCTAACAAGTGATTTACCTCTTTTGGTGCACTTATGAACCCTAGTCCTAAATCAAATATTATCTTATGTTAAATCCTCCAATTCTAGCTAGCACCTAACTAGTTCCTAGATTTCTCTAAAGATATACAAACAACAAATACAACCTACCAACTGAATAAATGGTTCATTCTTATTCAGTACCAATAATTTCTTATTGTAGAAATAAAATGTTGAAATTTACATAATATAAATATTTGAACTAATTTCTTAATATATAATAGTTTTTTTAATCATTTGTAGTAGGTTTAGGTTGGAAAATATGTATAAAATAAAGCACATTGAAAAATAGACCTATCTTATCAATTGAATGATGGTTGACAAATTCACCTCATGGAAAATTAACCACTAGAAATTCATGGCATACTACCAAACTTGCAAGCTCATTGTATATTTTTTAAATGCATTTAAATAAAAAATAAAAAATATTGAAAAAACCATTGTGTAGTGATTCATTCTTAATAAGATCTATAATGTTTTCACTAGTTATATTATAAAAAATAATATTTCAAATTAAAAATAAAAATTATGAGAAAAACTATAATTGTCACATTTAATTAATTATTTTTTAAAATGTATTTAAATAAAAAATATAGTATACTGACTAAATCATTGTGTAGTGATTAATAAGATCTATGATGTTTTCAAAAGTAATTATTATAGCAAATAATGTTATAAATAAAAATTATGAGAAAATATAATTGTCATATTAAATAAAAAGATAGAAAAATTTTGAACTTAAAATAATAAATATAAACATAAATATTATTTTTTAAACTTACTAGCTAAATCAGGGTCAGCTAGGCTATCTAAGGGCAGTAGTGATTTGCCCAACAACAAAACAAATCTTGCTAGCTAAATCATTATTTTTTCACTTCTAATTTGATTAATAAAATTATAATTAGAAACCTTTAAAACATAAATAAAAATAGTTAACATCAAAAGGAAGTAAAAAATATGAAAAAATATAATTATCACAATAACAATAAAAATTAAAAAATCTTGCCATGGGATCTTGGCTCCATTGATTAAAAAAATTTGTTGTAGAAAAAATTCATGAGATTCAGTCTCCCCCTAGTTGGCTAAAGCCTCCTCTTGTAGACGAGAAGTCACAGGTCTAGTATCTTCTTGTAGGCAAGAAGTCACAGGTCTAGTCTCTCTAGACCCCATATAAGAATTCTAAGAAAAAAAATAATTATCACAATGAAAAGTGAATCTTTTAATTTATATTGATTAAATTTTAAATAAAAAAATCAAATTTTAATAATAGAAATATTTTTACCACTATTCAAATATAATAGCTCATTTGTATAATAATCTATATTCTCACTAAAAATTATAATCAAAATAAATCATATTATAGGTAAATAAAAATTATGATAAAAAGATATAATTATCAGAAAAAAAATTAATAAGAAGAAGAAGCTCTCAAATTTTAAGAAAGTATATATTTATATTTTTCTAAAAAATATAAATCACCAGCTAAATCTTGTTGTATATGTTCATTTATATTCTGACCTATCCTATCTCCTGAGCCTCATCAAAAAGAAAAGAAACAAAAATTTAAGTTCAAAGGAAAAGTAATAAGAATATTAGAAAAGTATAAATATGACAAAAAAAAATAGTGAATCTTCCAATTTAGACTAAATAAATTTAAAATAATATATTAAAGACTATCAAAGATTAAGAGAATAAATATTTGTAAGAAAATTCACCACCAACAATTTATGGCAGTGAATTTTCCATGAGTTGAATTTGTCATGGCGGTGAATTTTCCCACAATGAATTTTCCATGAGTTGAATTTGTCATGGCGGTGAATTTTCCCACAGTGAATTTTCATGCTGCCATTTGTACAATTTCTTAAATATATTTTAATGGTATGTGCATTCACATATTGATCTACCATTTTCTTGTGACCACTATTGAAAATAAATAAATTATAAGAAAACATATAATTATTTAAGAAAAACCTCATAACAGAATAAAAATATCAATATCTAAAAGTATAACTTACAAGTGAGTCTTCAAGTGCAGCATCTGTATATGCACAATCCATCTATTGAATTGTAGGCTTAGAAGTATAATCTGCAAGTACTTGAATTTCAACTTTACCTCCCTCTTCAAATAGGTTGCCAAACCCAAGTTTCCTTCAATAGGCTCCTTGAATGGTTCTAAAGATGAAATCAATAATGAAGAAATCAAGGTAAAAGGTATGAATCAATAGTATCAACAATCAAATACATAAAACATAAACCCTAAAGACCTTAATCCATTAATGAAGAATAAATGAACATAGAAACATAAACAATAATAAAGCAATATTACCATAATTCATATGTAATGGTTGAATATTTTTCTTTATATGCTTGCCTAATAAAGTAGTATTACCATAATTCATATGCCATGGTTGAATCACCTTCATTTATCTTCTCTTTTTTGCTTTATATTCTTGGTTGTAACCTTAGTGATAGTGACAATAAAATATCAAAGATTGTGGTTGTCTAGGGTTTGAAATGAAAGGGATATGTCTCTTTTATATAAACCTGAATTTGAAAGAAGGGGTAAGATTGAATGATCGGGATCCATGGATGAGATTGCTTTAAGAAGCAAGGAAATAGGGTTAGGGAAAAAATAGGATTTAGTTAAGGATGGACGGTGGAGATTAAAAGGTAATAAAACATTATCACTTGGGTGAAATTAATTGAAATAAGAGATAAGATTGTCACAGAAAAAGAGGTGGTTGGAGTAAATTAAATAATTATAAAATTATTTAATTTAGGAGGGAAGGAATAATTAAATAATTAAAAGAATTATTTAATTATAGAAAGAGAGGAAAGTTGACTTTTAATTAAAAAAATTGGAAACAATTATTTAATTAGAAAGTGGAGGAAAAGATAAATTACTAAATAATTAAAAAAAATTATTTCTTAGTGGAGGAAAAAGGTGGGAATTAAATTGTGGAAGAAAAGGCTAATGAATAATTAAATAATTAAAATAATTATTTAATTATAGTAGGAAAATGAAAATAAATAATTAAATAAATGAGAATTTATTTAACTATAGAGTGAAAGCATTAATTAGTGACGAAATAAATATGAATTAGTCAAGCAAGAATAAAAGGGGAAATTAAATTAATTAAATAATTAAAATTATTTAATGAATAGAATAAATATGACTTTAGAACAAATTAAATAATTCAAATTATTTAATTAGGTGGGGAAGAAGGGATTTGATATGGAAAATGGTGTTTGTAGGCCTAGAACACTTTTCAGTGTTTACATTTTAGCCCCCTTTGATATAATGTGAAGTTGCTTGAATGATATATCAAAGAAATTCAACTCAGAATATGCCCTAGCGTGTCATGATGAAGATGAGATAGACCTATGCCCCTGCAGAAAATTTTGCAAGTTTTGAAAAAATTTCAGATTTTTTGGAAAATTTATTCTAATAAGCAAATTTAAAAGTGGATAAGACATTTTACAACAAAAATATTTTGGTTTCAGCACCTTCAAGATATTCACATGAGGGTTTGGGACTCAACATTGAATTCATCTAGTAAAAACCCTACCCTAGGGGGGTATAAATATGATTTTGGGGGCAAAATTGGTCACTTATACATTTTTACTAGAGTGAATAGTGAGTTTTGAGAGTAACTTTGCTATAGAGTTGTTGCTAAGATGTCACATGTACAACACTCCTCACATCGTGAATTCAGAGTTTGTGCCTAAAAATGGCTAGAGGGATCTAGGGATGGAATATGTACCACTTCATCATTTTGTCATTTTTTGCTAGATTTTATGGCTCTAACGAGGGCAAGCAGATGTGTTGCATGCCATGCACGACATTTGCTATCGTTCCCACCGCAAGTGGGGCGGTTCGCCACATTTTCTTGATGTGATGCATTTGCTAGTTAATTTTTATCAAATGTATTGTGACACAACTATTAAGTGTGCCACATGTGATTCATAAAACACAATTGTGGTCTAGAATGATGCAAGTGACATTCTGAGTCACATGTGAGGGATTCTGTGATGCATGTTTATTGATACAACATAATAATTGGTTTGTAGACTGCAAGTGATTTTTGTGATGCATGAATTAGACCGTATGATGCATTTGAATTTTTAAGTCACATATGCAAATGTGTGGCACATTTTCCTAGTGATTCACATTTTTTTAGACAATGTGACACATTTGACTAGTGAGATGCATTTGTTACATAGTGTGATGTGTTTGCCTAATTAGGGTTTTGCCCCAGTTTTGGATACTATTTCTTTGTGATTGAGGTCAAATAGGGTTGGATAGAGTTCTCAATTGCTGAAATGTGCTTTTTTGTGATCATAGGTGAGATACGACCCGATTTACACCTGGGAGAGTTGGTCGTCCACTTTCAGACTACGAGATCAACTACTTGACAAGAAGAGAGATTAGTTGCATTCCCTCAGCTTATACTATGCTATTTTCATGCCCATGATTAGGGATAATAGGAGATTATTGATTGTGCTAGCTAAGAGGTGGCACTCATAGATCAACTCCTTCCAACTATCAATAGGAGAGGCCACGGTGATATTGGAGGACATTATGGAGCTCGACATAGAGGAGTACGAGATATGGTGGGATGTGATAGCTAATAGATATGGGAGATTCATCATGGTTCTATGCACTATGATCGAGGGGATTATTATTCCTCATCGACAAGTACACAAATTTCCTATCAGATGGTGAGAGATGTTGATTGGAATGATGACCCGTAGGATGGTGTATGTGTGAGGATTGTGCCTTCTATCCATGTTATACTTTTAATTACACAATGTTGCCTACAGAGGGTCATAGTCCATCAAATGTGGGATGATATCCTTATGATTTGGGCGACAACTAGGAGTAGGGATGACATACGTGTTCTTGTATGGAGGATTTTTCACACATACCAAGGTCGGTGATGTCCAGTATTAACGTCATGCCATTCATTTGCTTGCTTCATTTGTCAACCATGGGAGGATGAGGGAGAGTGTTTTCCCTATTATCGGCAGGCACGTTATCTGATTGTGAAGACAATGCAATCACAACACATTATCGAGTGGTACCTTCTAGAGTTGGTTCTCAAATAGTTCAGGGAGAATAGGGGTTTCCCATTAGTAAAATAGAGTTTCATAGGTCATTGCGAGAGATCACTCGATGGGGACAAATGATTAATGTAGTGATGGCAGAGAAGGATATTGATGCTTTGTATCCTGTTGAATTAGGTGTCATCACATAGGTTGTTAATGTGGTGGAGAAATCCAAGTATGATGCATGGTGGGATGCACACAGGCTTGCTCCCTTAATAGATCGAGATAAGATTTCCCCAATGAAGTGGAGGGGTAGAGGTCCATGTGATAGATTCATGGATAAAGGATGGGGGAGAGGAAGAGATGGAGGTAGAGGAGGTAGGGATAATGATGTTGGAGATGGTGGCAAGGAGACAGGGGAGGAAGGGTCAGTGAGGGATAGAGGACAAAAAGTAGTTAGAATCTCTCACCTGTCAACATGTAACTTCCATTCTCTATCTTTACAGCTCTGCCGAGATGGACACCATTTGGGACTGCATACAAAATAAGACTCATACAATATAAAGAGAATTAAGCATGACTGAAGGACTGAATATTATATATTTTGAAACACCCAGAAAATGCGTGAAAGTTGGCATGAGTAAATAAGTAATCAAATCAAATCTTTGCCAAATATTTGTCTTTAATGCTGAGATTGACTATGATACAATGCTGATACAGAGAATGACATCGAGTGGACAGGGCAAATAGGAGTAGTTGAAATTATATTTCCAGCATAGAACGCAGCTCTGATACCATATGATATAAATGCATAAAAGCTGGATATCTTATTATTCGAAATAACATGTGCATATATCGCAAAGGAAGGGAAGCGGCTAAGCATAGAAAAGGGGTGGTTGAACAATTACACCCCCACACACTACAAAGTAATACATTATACATTATTTGCTAACAATTTGCACCGATTAAAAGGCTTGATATAGTTAGAATGGTCTTACCCATAGCAATATAAATAACTCAAAAAATTATTAGATGCATATCAAATCAATATTTTTGAAGGGTTTTAGATGAAGAAGTGTATTTGAAATAACCACAAAAAAATATTTTTATAGTGACAAGCATTTACAAGCTCATATAATTATTAAGAAAATGTATGTATATTGAAAATATTTTTTCTAAGCGGGTAGTTACAAGCCCACATATGTGAGTAAAACTCATGTATTCAAGCAGCTACATACAAAATGAGATCGGTTCTTGTAATTTCAATGTCTCCTCATCTCCAACATTTTCTTTTCATTTATCAATTCCAGAAGTTCATGCCCAGCTTTATTATTTAACCCTTTAGTACAACCTTTTGAATATCCGCTTGATTGTTCAATGAGCTCGTCACCAAATTTGTTCACATCAACATTATACACCTTTCTCCAAAATTGAAAATGAATAAGCTCAAGAATGTAAAGAACTGACATACTTAACCTATTGTTTCAAAATTGTTGTAACCAACCTCTTTTATTAAATTCATTTCATAATCTGTTTCACGATAATTTAACCTCCCGTCTCGGTCATGTATGACTAACATAGCTTTGTCCGAGGGCCTGTTAATTATAAAACCTTTCAACAAATAAATTATAGAAATTTAAATTTTTAAATATTTTTTATATCTTATATTTTCAAATTTTCAAATTTTCAAATGTATTAAAAATCATATTGGTTGCATGAAATTTATTGTATATCTATTATAAACAATTAGTATGCAAGTCCTCAGACAAAGCTATGTTAGTCATACGTGACGAGACAGGAGGTTAAATTATCCTAAAATAGATTATGACATGAATTTAATAAAAGAGGTTGGTTACAATAATTTTGAAACAATATGTTACGTATGTCAGTTCTTTACATTCTTGAGCTTATTCATTTTCACTGGTTTTACAATGGAGAAAGGTGTTTAATGTTGATGTGAATAAATTTGTAGACGAGCTCATTGAACAATCAATTGAATATTCGGAAGGTTGTACTAAAAGGTTAAATAATAAAGCTGGGCATGGACTTCTAGAATTGATAAATGAAAAGAAAATGTTGGAGATGAGGAGTCATTGAAATTACAAGAATCGATCTCATTTTGTATGTAGGTGCTTGAATACACGAGTTTTACTTATATATGTGGACTTGCAACTGCCTGTTTAAAAAAAATATTTTCAATATACATACATTTTCTTAATAATTATATGAGCTTGTAATTGTTTGTAACTATAAAGATATTTTTTTATGGTTGTTTCAAATACACATCTTCTTCTAAAACCCTTCAAAAATATTAATTTGAAAGCATCTAATAATTTTTTGAATTATTTATGTTGCTAGCCTTTCAATCGGTGCAAATTGTTAGCAAATAATGTATAATGTATTACTTTGTAGTGTGTGGGGTGTGTAATTGTTCAACCGCCCCTCTTCTATGCTCAGTCGCTTCCCTTCCTCTGTGATATATGCACCTGTTATTTCAAATAATAAGATATGCAGTTTTTATGCATTTTATATCATATGGTATCAGAGCTGCGTTCTATGGTGGAAATATAATTTCAACTACTCCTATTTGCCCTGTCCTCTCGATGTCAGTCTCCGTATAAACATTGTATCATGGTCAATCTCAGCATTAAAGACAAATATTTGGCAAAGATTTGATTTGATTACATATTTACTCATGCCAACTTTCACACATTTTCTGGGTGTTTCAAAATATATTATATTCAGTCCTTTCTCCTTCAGTCATGCTTAATTCTTTATATATTGTATGAGTTTTATTTTGTATGCACTCCCAAATGGTGTCCAGCTCAGCAAAGCTGTAAAGATGAGAATGGTAGTTACATGTTGATGTCTGAAAGAGCAGAAGCTTGAGTAATGTCATGAGAATGTTTAATGAGCAGCTGCTCAGAAGATTTATAAAATCATCTATGTAATGTTTTTATTTAATCAATATATAGTTTTAGGTCTGCGTTTTCTATTTTTCTCCTACCATTTCATTCCTAAGCCTAGGTTAGAGATAGAATAAGAGATCCCTACCTGTTCAAATTGAAGTAGTCCGCCCAGCTGAAGATAGTTAATTAATGCAAAGTGCAGGAGTTTTTTGAATTGCTGCTGAAATAGTTGTTTAAAGCTATTTGAAGATTGCATCTCACCCAAAGGATCAAAGGGAAATAAAGAGTGATCACTGCTGTTAAAGTGTGGTGTATATAGTTGCTCAGCAGTCAAATTTAGAACATGGTATTACTCATAAAGAGGGTGACTCGGTACAAGTTCTATGCAGCTAATAATCACTGAAGATGCTATCAAAGGAGGGGCTGCCATTTAAGCTATGATCAAAGCAATCAAGAAGTCCATCTTAGTGTTTAAGAAAGAGTTAGCCATTGCTTGAAGGAATGAGATCTGCCGAAAATCGTTGGAGCTGATGAGAAATTGCATTAGGCTGAGCAGGGTAATCACTGTGTTATGAATATTGATTTGCAAATTATAAGCCGCCTGTTGTTAGAATAAACAAAGGTGTTGCCAGTCAGCCCTGCCAACAAAGTTGTCACTATTCAACTTTGTTGTGCAGCCATAGTAGCCGATGCAGAGTTTAAAAGAATTCGCAGGTTTTAGGAGTCATTGTATGCATGAGGAGATGCCCAAAATTTAAGGATGTTGTTTGCAGTTTTAAAAGCAAAATAAAAAGCAGTTAGAAGCTAGCTGCCAGTCAAGATCACTGTTTGAAGGAGGTCGATATTATGGCTGAAGCCATATCGCATCATTTGTGAAGTCCCCTAGAAAGAGAGAGATTGCAGAAATGAGAGACAAAACTATCTAAAGGAAGATCAGATAGTACAACCATAACTGTTGCAGAGGAAAAGGAGATAGTGGCCAAGAGGAGCCAACTTAAAGCAAGAGAAGGAATCATGAGTTTGAAGATAAGGAATAGAGTTAGCTCTTGCTAAACTATGAGAATGAGGAGAAAATTCCTACAATAAGAAAGGAGAAAAAAAAGGGGTGAAAAAGTCTGAAGACTTGGCTGTAGCCCCTGGTCAAAGAAAAAAGGTGGGTCGTTGCTTGTTAGTTTGTTGGTTTAAAGTAGTAGTCGCTGGTTATAAACATAAACATTATTATTTTATGTTTTTATTGTTTGGATTCTCATTAATCATACAATAATTAAATATTCATTAATAATATTATAAAGCTAAAATAATTTTATTTCTCACTTTCATCTTTATATTTTTATAATATTTTTTATGAAAACCATTAATGTATTCTTTTAATATATAGTTTGGGTTTTTTAACATTTAATAATTTCAATTTTGACTTTTGCCTTGTATCATGTTTAATCCTCCACTCTATTTCAACATTGATGTACTTCCTGGGACCCTACATTAGATCATATATAAAATCATGCCCTCTAGACTAGATCATGCATAACTTATTATTCAACGTATAACTTACATTCATATCCTTTAGACACAAACTTTCTATATATCCTCCTTTGTATATATTAATGATGGATTCAAAAATAATTGATTTGTGATGATAATTATCTAAATCATATCCAAAATGATGGCCTAATTGTCATAAAATCATACTCTCACGATGATATTTCTAAGTTTTTATCTCTTGACAATGACTATGTGTATGTATGATCTAGTGCTTTATTCTTGATGTCTCGCTCCCCTCCCATTGTTATGTATATGTTTTTTTCTAATTAACATTTTTTATAAAACCATAACTTTGATAAACTTGATGGTGCTTTCACATACAATCTTTCTAATAAATTTATCTTTATTGAATGTATAATACGATACTAGAAAAAGTGTTAGTTATTACAATGATATAGTATGTTCAATAATTTTTATCTTTATTTATACCATTATTTAGTAGTGCTCCATAAATTTGAAGGATATTCATCATACAAGTTATTATTATAGCAAATAATGTTATAAATAAAAATAAATAAAAATTATGAGAAAATATAATTGTCACATTAAATAAAAATATAGTAAATTTTTGAACTTAAAAGAATAAATATAAACATAAATATTATTTTTTAAACTTACTAGCTAAATATTAACATAATTGGCAACTGTCTAAGGGCAGTAGTGATTTACCCAACAAAAAAATAAATCTTGCTAGCTAAATCATTATTTTTTCACTTCTAATTTGATTAATAAAATTCTCATTAGAAACCTTTAAAACATAAATAAAAATAGATAAAATCGAAAGCAAGTAAAAAATATGAAAAAATATAATTATCACAAAAACAATAAAAATTAAACAATCTTTGGATGGAATCTTGGCTCGATTGATTAAAAAAAAAAAAATTGTAAAAAAAATCATGACATTCAGTCTCCCCCTAGTTGGCTAAAGCCTCCTCTTGTAGACAATGAGTCATAGGTCTAGTATCTTCTTGTAGGCAAGAAGTCACAGGTTTAGTCTCTCTAGTCCCCATATAAGAATTATGAGAAAAAATTATAATTATCACAATGAAAAGTGAATCTTTTAATTTATATTGATTAAATTTTAAATAAAAAAAATCAAATTTTAATAATATAAATATGTTTACCACTATTCAAATATAATAGCTCATTTGTATAATAATCTATATTCTCACTAACAATTATAATCAAAATAAATCATATTATACATAAATAAAAAAATTATGATAAAAAGATATAATTATCAGAAGAAAAAAAATTAACAACAAGAAGAAGCTCTCAAATTTTAATAAAGTATATATTTATATTTTTCTCAAAAATGAATCTAAATAGCAAATATAAATCACCAGCTAAATCATGTTGTATATGTTCATTTATATTTTGATCTATCCTATCTCCTTAGCCTCATCAAAGAGAAAAGAAACAAAAAAAAGTTCAAACAAAAACTAATAAGTATATTAGAAAAATATAACTATGACAAAAAAATAGTGAATCTTCCAATTTAGACTAAATAAATTTAAAATAATATATTAAAGACTATCAAAGTTTAAGACAATAAATAATTGTAAGAAAATTCACCACCAACAATTCATGGCAGTGAATTTTCCATGAGTTGAATTTGTCATGGCGGTAAATTTTCTTGAGGTGAATTGTTGATGGTGAATTTTCCCACAGTGAATTTGATTGCTGCCATTCGTACAATTTCTTAAATATATTTTAATGGTATATGCATTCACATATTGATCTACCATTTTCTTGTGACCACTATTGAAAAAAAAAAAATTATAAGACAACATATAATTATTTAAGAAAAACATCATAACAGAATAAAAATATCTAAATGTATAACTTACAAGTGAGTCTTCAAGTGTAGCATTTTTATCAACACAATCCATCTATTGAATTGTAGGCTTAGAAGTATCATTTGCAAGTACTTGAATTTCAACTTTACCTCCCTCTTCAAATAGGTTTCCAAACCCAAGTTTCCTTCAATAGGATCCTTGAATGGTTCTAAAGTTGATTCATCCACTCTCCAAAGTTTTGACATTGAAAGAATCATTTAGTCTACTTAACCATTTACCTGCAAATATCATAAAGTTGAGAGAAAATATTATCAATTTTACATATAATACATTCTTTATATATGTAGAAATCAAGGTAAAAGGTATGAATCAATAGTATCAACAATTAAATGCATAAAAATTAAACCCTAAAGACTTCAATCCATTAATGAAGCATAAATGAACATAGAAACATAAATGATAATAAAGCAATATTACCATAATTCATATCTAATGGTTGAATCGCCTTCATTTATCTTCTCCATTTTGCTTTATATGCTTTTGTAATAAAGCAGTAAAAATATCAAAGATTGTGATTTTCTAGGGTTTGAAATGAAAGGGATAGGTCTCTTTTATAGAAACCCGAATTTGAAAGAAGAGGTAAGATTGAATGATGAAGATCCATGGATGAGATTGCTTTAAGAAGCAAGAAAATAGGGTTAGGGAAAAAATAGGGTTTAGTTAAGGATGGATGGTGGATATTAGAAGGCAATAAAACATTATCACTAGGGTGAAATTAATTGAAATAAGAGATAAGATTGTTACAGAAAAATAGGTGGTTGGAGTAAATTAAATAATTATAAAATTATTTAATTTAGGAGGGAAGGAATAATTAAATAATTAAAACAACTATTTAATTATAGAAAGAGAGGGAAAGTTGACTTTTAATTAAAAAAATTGGAAACAATTATTTAATTAGAAAGTGGAGGAAAAGATAAATTACTAAATAATAGAAAATAATTATTTATTTTTTATATTGTTGAAAACGATCTTGATAAAATTAAAGGAACCATGAAAAAAATTGCTCATCAGAATTGCAGAATAGCCAAACATAATTCATTAATCATCAAAGCCTTGACCGAAAGAGTGGAGAAGTGGGAATTAAATTGTGGAAGAAAGGGCTAATGAATAATTAAATAATTAAAATAATTATTTAATTATAGTAGGGAAATGAAAATAAATAATTAAATAAATGAGACTTTATTTCACTATAGAGTGAAAGCATTAATTAGTGATGAAATAAATATGAATTAGCCAAGCAAGAATAAAAGGGGAAATTGAATTAATTAAATAATTAAAATTATTTAATTAGGTGGAGAAGAAAGGGATTTGATATGGAAAATGGTGTTTTTAGGCCTAGAACATTTTTCAGTGTTTACATTTTAGCCCTCTTTGATATAATGTGAAGTCACTTGAATGCTATATCAAAGAAATTCAACTCAGAATATGCCTTGGTTTGTCATGGTGAAGATAAGATATACCTATGCCCCTATAGAAAATTTTGCAAGTTTTGAAAAAGATTCAAAAATTTTGGAAAATTTATTCTGTAAGCAAATTTGATAGTGGATAACACATTTACAACAAAAATATTTTGGTTTTACGACCTTCAAGATATTCACATTAGGGTTTGCAACTCAACATTGGATTCATCTAGTAAAAACCCTACCCTAGGGGGGTATAAATATGATTTTGGGGGTAAAATTGGCCACTTATGCATTTTTACTGAAGTGAATAGTCTTTTTTGAGAGTAACTTTGCTACAGAGCTATTGCTAGGATGTCACCTGTACCATACTCCTCACATTATGAATTTAGAGTTTATGCCTACAAATGGCTAGAGGGATCTAGGGGTGGAATATGTACATTTTTCCTTCATCATTTTGTCATTTTTGATAGATTTTATGGCTCTAATGAGGGCAAGCGGATGCGTTGCATGCCATGCACCACATTTTCTACCATGCTCACTGCAAGTGGGGTGGTTGGCCGCATTTGCTTGATGTGATGCATTTGCTAGTTAATTTTTATCAAATGTATTGTGACACAACTATTAAGTGTACCACATGTGATTCATACAACACAATTGTTGTCTAGAATGATGCAAGTGACATTTTGAGTCACATGTGAGGGATTGTGTGATGCATGTTTATTGATACAACATAACAATTGGTTTGTAGATTGCAAGTGATTTTTGTGATGTGTACATTAGACTGTATGATGAATTTGAATTTTTAAGTCACATATGCAAATGTGTGGCACATTTTCCTAGTGATTCACATTTTTAGACAATGTGACACATTTGACTAGTGAGATGCATTTGTTACATAGTGTGATGTGTTTGCCTGATTAAGGTTTTTCCCCAGTTTTGGATACTATTTCTTTTTTGATTGTGGTCAAATAGGGTTGGATAGAGTTCTCAATTGCTGCAATGTGCTTTTTTGTGATCGTAGGTGAGATACGACCCAATTTACACCTGGGAGAGTTGGCCATCCACTTTCAGACTATGAGATCAACTACTTGACAAGAAGAGAGATTAGTTGCATTCCCTCAGCTTATACTATGCTATTTTCATGCCCATGATTAGGGATAATAGGAGATTACTGATTGTGCTAGCTAAGAGGTGGCACTCATAGACCAACTCCTTCCAACTATCGATAGGAGAGGCCACGGTGATATTGGAGGACATTATGGAGCTTGACATAGAGGAGTATGAGATATGGTGGGATGTGATAGCTAATAGATATGAGAGATTCATCATGGTTCTATGCACTATGATCGAGGGGATTATCATTCCTGATCGACAAGGACACAAATTTCCTATCAGATGGGGAGAGATGTTGATTGGAATGTTGACCCGTAGGATGGTGTATGTGTGGGGGGTTGTGCCTGCTAGCCATTTTATATATTTAATTACACAATATTTCCTATAGACCCTGGCATAGTCCATCAAATGTGGGATGATATCCTTATGATTTGCGCTCAAGAGCACATTGTTTTGTTTTGACCTCCTATTGTGAGACAACTAGGAGTAGGGATGCCATATTGGTTCTTTTATGGAGGATTTTTCACAGATAGCAAGGTCGGTGATTTCGAGTATTAACATCATGCCATTGAATTTCTTGCTTCATCTGTCAACCATGGGACAATGAGGGAGAGTGTTTTCCCTATTATCCATAGGCACGTTATCTAATTGTGAAGACAATGCAATCACAACACATTATCGAGTGGTACCTTCTAGAGTTGGTTCTCAAATAGTTCAGGGAGGATAGGGGCTTCCCATTAGTAAAATAGAGTTTCATAGGTCCTTGTGACAGATCACTCAATGGGGAAAAATTATCAATGTAGTGATGGTAGAGAAGGATATTGATGCTTTGTATCCTATTCAATTAGGTGTCAGCACATAGTTTGTTAATGTGGTGGAAAAATCCAAGTACGATGCATGGTGGGTTGCACATAGGCTTGATCCCTTAACAGATTGAGATACGATTTCCCTAATGAAGTGGAGGGGTAGAGGTCCATGTAATAGATTCATGGATAAAGGACGAGGGAGAGGAAGAGATGGAGGTAGAGGAGGTAGGGATGATGATGTTGGAGATGGTGGTAGGGGAGAGAGGGGAGGAAGGGTCAGTGAGGGATAGAGGAAAAAAAGTAGTTAGACATCTCTCACCTATCAAGGAGGAGGCCAAGAAGGAGGCTCTGTTGTTCGAGGTAGAGCACGAGGGACCCAAACCAGAGGGAGAGGAGGAGTTGGCCATGCAGGAGGCTAAGTAGAAGATGGGGGAGGAAGATATGGGAGAGGAAAAGAGAGCAGCTTAGGAGGAGATTGTGTTTGGAGAGGGTCTGAATGAGGGCTATCAGGATGTGCCTATTTTGGAGGCTATGGAGGAGGCAGAGGGAGACATGTCAATGGATCAGCATATCATAGATTTTCAAGAAAAATTCTAGACTAAGGATGCATGGGTTTAGGTATTACAAGCTGAGGTGGATAGGCTCACTACTCAGAGAGACATGGTTGCCATTAGGAGATAGAGAGCTGACTAGCAGTTTCTATATTTTATTTTAACTATTAATAGACCCGTAGCCAAGCTATGTAATCAACTCTTCTGGGCAAGATAGGAGGCTCAATACTACAGGTATTTATATGAGCATCAAGTTCCATTGGCAAAGAGGGTATTGAGCTAGACATAGACCTAGAGCAATAGCAGGTCACACTCTCACCAGACTAAGAGCAATGGAGGAGTCTCTTAGCCTAGTGATCTAGGAGGATCCAAAAACCACGAAATCAGATGGAAGTGGTCTCAAATTTAAGAGCTGACTGAAACAGTCCCGATGCAACTTGAATCACATCAAAAGGAGATGGTATACGAGAGATATGCTTGGTCAAATTTAGTCAACACATCATCAAAGATACTCAAATGGAAAAATTGATGATCATGGAACATTTCTCTACTAGTTCCATCACGTATAGCTCAATGAGAGCTTTCTGATGCATTTTGAAAGGACAAAATCTAGATCCGTATGTGAAAGTTATGACCAGCTAAAGTGTTGGTCAAACTTAGTCAAAATGATGATGTGGCATCACCAAAGCTTGACACTTGGTAGGGTAGTGGCATATGACATGGCAGGAGTAGTGAGTTCGCATAAATATGGATTAAACCATAATTATTAAAGGAAAAAAATGTATAGTTTAAAAAAATAAAATAAGGAGGATATAGTGGGATTTGATCCCTTAACCCATGCCTTAAAATCCTCTTGCCATACCATTTTTCATGATAAAAGGAAAATCCCTCCATATACATAAATCTTTAAATAATATTTAATTCCTCTAAATATAATGTCAACCTTCAAATATAAACTATACCCCTAAAAATGAATAATGCCAAAAAAAAAAACCAAGCCCCTAGAACATGAAAATAGAGGGCTAAGACAAAATTGAAAGTTATTTTTGTTATAAATGAATTGTAAAAGAGGGAATTTTGTTAAAAGGGAATTATTTTGTTTAAGAGGGTTATTGTTGTATTTGTTCATGGGGAGTTATTTATTAAATATGGAGGTTACACCCCATATAGCATATTTTTATGTATAAAAGGGGGTGTAAGTTCTTAATTTTTTAACCAAGTGATGTGAAAACTTTAGAGGTATTTTTGGAGGTGATTTCTTGACAAGAAATTCCCTTGAAGAGAATTACCTGTATAGGAGGATTATTCAAGCACAAAGACAAATTATTTTTGTAATACTTTTCTATGTAATTGGGTTAAGAGGTTGTGGTTGCTAAATTTGCATTTACCTCAAATATCAAAAAACATTAGAGTTATTAGCAAATGAAGTAAAACCAAACTAAGCAAATCCTATGAAATATTGAATCATGCTTCATAATGCAATAAAAAAACAAAATATTAGGGTATCTGCAGGATCATAATGGGCCAAAAAGTGGCAATATGATGGGTATGTGGCTAATGACTATTTTTTTATCCAAAATTGATGAAACGAAAAGGGTTTTTAAAGGAGATTCTCAGATTTCCAGATATAAATTATTCTTTATTTTGAATTTAATAAGTAATTATTATTCATTTTCTATTCAAATTATAACTAAAGTTCTCATTGATAGGTGATTGAAAAATGTTTATAGCTTTGTGGTACATTTTTTTTAATCCAAAACATGTGTCACAGGCTTTGCATAATATAGGATTAAAAAAATAAAAATTGAATTTCATGAAGTTTTGACCAAGTTAAGGTGGTTAGACATACAAGTTTTTATATTTTTAAAAAAGTTGTAATAAAAAATTCATAATTAATTATTTACATGGAAAAAAATTACACAAAAAATATGTATCACATCGGGCATGATTCCTCTACTTATATATAAAATCTTATAAAAAAATATTATAATTTTATTATGGTTAGGGTGGTTAGACAAACACCTACTTATTTTTTCCCTGAAATTTAAATACTACTGCATTGAAATTTCAAATTTTCACCAAATAGATTTTTTTTTTACAAAAAAACCTAGTAGTTTAGAAACTAGATTCAATTTTCTACAGATTCTATTCTTACATATTTTTGAAATAATCTAGATAACTTATTCAAATTTTTACATCAAGTTGTCTGACTCTGATTTTTCTGATATTTTTGCCACTTAAGGGCCTATTTTTTCCATGATGATCCTACACATACCCATCAAATGAACTAAACGAAAGCATAAGGAAGTAAGAATCAAACTCTATCTCATATTGGATTGGTGCTTCTATGGAAAGAAGGCCTTTCCCAATCCTTGCTTAAGCTCCATGATGAAAATGCTATGAAGAATGATATGGATTCAAATGACAATGGTGCATTTGTGCTTGAGATTATGGAGTAAGATGGGAAAAATCAGTTCTCAAATGAAGAGAGTGACTTTTCATAGGATTTGTGGATGATTTGATGAACAATGAAGCCTCTATTTGTAGATTCTCAAATGCTAAGAGTGCTCAAGAGGGAGAAATGTGGGATAAAGATTAGACCAATGAGATGAGGCCACTTGTCAACTTGTCATAGGTTGAGGAATGCGCACATTTTGGTCAATGTGCCAAAGAGGGGGAGATTCAAATTTGAATTTGAGAGTAAATTTTGAGTTTGACCTTTGCAAGGGACATGTAAGAGACATGTAAGGCCTATTAAATGCCTTGTTGGATGTACATTTCAACTTTCTTTTGAATTCAGACTTAAGGGAATATTTATCAAAGATGCCATGTTGATGGAAAATGCTGATTTTATAAATGAATTAAAATGCTTTATTGGTGCAAGTGGGAAAAGTTAGAGGATGTGATGGGTGGTTAGATTAGGCTAATTAGGATTAGATTAGTGTAGGTGATGATTAGTTGATTTTGACCCATTTGACTTGAATATTTTGATTTATTTAAATCAAGAGGGAGAAATATGACTTTTGAGATTTAATTAAATAAAGTCTTGATTTATTTAATCAAAGAGGGAATGATAGGTTTAAATTAAATAAAGTTAATTTATTCAATTTAAGTCGATAATCCTTAGAGATTAAATGGACCTGATTTGCCTAATGAATGGATATAATGAACTTTATTTATTTAATGGGCGGATGAATATGAACTAAGTGCATAATGCTAATTTCACATGTCTACATTTTCCCCCTCTTTGAAGCAATGTACTTGCTGCGTTGGTTCAAAGAATAAACTTTCTGTGATCAAAACTCAAAAAAAATTTGATTTTTTGGATGCCCCAATAGAAAGAAGTACACTGGTACATTTCTCCCTTGAGAGATCGAGCAAAAAGATTTGATTTGAAGGTCGATCTCATGATAAAGAAGTTAAAAATGGATGGTTATGATGATGATGCAAATGAGATGGTTTTAAGATGCTTAGAATAACCAATCTATATTATCTTAAACAAATTAAATGATGATATGATGTATGAGATGGATGAAATGGATGATGTGATATGCTATGATTATACAATGGATGTTTTATGCAGATGCTTAGACTAATAGATATATATTATGATCGGTGTTTCCTATTATGTATGATATGAATGATATGTGGTATGCTGACGGTTTGTGGATGCAGGATGGATGCATTGGTGATGATGTTAAACTACTCATGATGTGATGTTAGTGCAGAAAAGAAGAAATTAGATGATGACAAGAGGATCCAACAAGTCCATGATCTAATGAGACTTTATTAGAGATGATGATGATTCGATTATCAAGGATTGGGATTTTAAAAGGGCTACTTACCTTATGTTTAATTACACATGTAGATACAATGCATCAAGGTATAAAGAACCAAGATGGCATTGTACCTAGTGTGATGGACTTTGACACAACAAGTAGATAGGAGTATTCTTGTTCACACTTGACATACGGAAACCTTGCTAGGATGTACCTAACAAAGCAAGTATTCGCCAAGTTACTTTACAAGAACATCCAACAAGCACAGTAAACAAAAGGATAATGATTGTTGCCCCATTCCTATCTCTCTAAATCCTTCGTTGGAATATCATCGAGAGGTCCTTGGAATGAGTGCAATAAGATAAATCAAAAGAAAAGATCAAGTACGCAAACAAGCCAATGTTCTTCATACCTCTAGCCAAATGGATTTGTTTTGATAGGATAAGAATCCAAATTGATATCCAAAATGATGCCCATTGTCAGAATGATATATCCTAGGACATGCATTGTATAGGATGATGATGAGTTGATAAGTTGATTGATAGGCTATTGATATAAAGTTGACTGACATGTCTGAAAATGATCAAGAGTTTGATTTTTTGTTTAATGGTTTGTTGCTTCGATTTTGATCTTGCATTTGAATTTTGTTTTTGCTAACTTGCTGTGATTGTTTCTGTTTGTTCTACCAAAGGATGAAGGTGATGATCAGTTTATTATGGATGATTGATTATTGCGGGTGAAAGCGAGATGAGATGGATGGATTTTTCCAAATATTTGGATGTTTTTGATGGTTTTGAAATGTTTTGAGGCTGTTTTTGGTATTTTGGATTTTTCAAATGTTTTAATTTTTTATTTTTCAAATGTTTTTGGGTTTTCTCAGATTTTATGGATCTTTTTTTATTTTGACATTTTTTTGAATGTTTTTGGATTTTGATGTCTCGGGGGCTTATCAAAAATTATCCTTGCCTACGTTTAAGCTCAGAGATGGCGTAGTTCATATTTCCAATGTTTTTGACATTTTCTGACTTTTTGAGTGTTTTTGGATTTTTCGCATGATTTTAACAATTTGGATATGGATACATGTGATGATATCAGTGCTCTGTTTGGGATTTTGTTGAAAACCAAGCTAAG
>VDFB02353493.1:171117974-171183564 GCA_007258455.2 Sequoia sempervirens | reverse complement strand
AAGATGACTTTACCTCTTTTAACTTTTATTGTATCAAAGTCTTAAAGACAATGATTTTCACAATCCACAATATTGTGTAGTAGTATTTCTAAATTTGACTGTATCGAATTGCTATCATGTTGTTTATATGACAATAGAATCCATGTACATAGATTTTTTTTTGTTAATCTAATGTTTGTAAATGACCTGTGAGAGCTAATAAATTGAATAAAATTTACTCCAACAAAAAGAATACATGGGAAGTTTTTAAATATGTCAAATAGTAGGACCAATATATCAATTATACAAAATATAATTTACTATTTGTTTTGCTTGATTAAGTGTAGATTCTATGTTGTCCAATTCTACAGAAAAAATGTGTTATAGAAATAAAAGAGGTTCAACAAAGATAAGTTGCTACACTATCTACAACAATGAAGCAAGAAAATAACATAAACAAATATTCCAATTAGACCATCCAAAAGGAGGAAACAATAAAAACTGACCCACACAAATGTTAGACACAACCAAATTAAGATCCTGCTTCAGACATAGAATTGGGATCAATTTTAAATCAAAGTTCCAAGAAGGGGCATTATTTAGCTCTTTGAACACCTCTGCTAGGCGGAGAGGGAATGGTTAAGGCACTAGATATGTCTAGGCCCCCTTTAGATATGTCTAGCAAAATAGGGCCATTTCCGCATGCCTCTTCTGCAGAGACTTGGAAACACGCTTAAGTTTCAGAATATTTTCAGTGTGTTGCAGGAATTAGGGAGCAGAATTCACATCTAGAGAGCCATCAGTATTTTGGGACCCCAGCACAATCACCTCCTCACCTAAAATCCAATGAATTGATGTAGCAACTAAAGTTTGTTTGCTCAACTTTGACTCAAAGTCTTCCCCAATGGAAGCCCACGTGTGCAGGGCACATCACCCAAAACTGACTTAATAAAATTCAAAGATGTTTCATTAAGTATGTAGAAAGTATTTCTGATTTCTCAGACAACAACCAGAAATAACACTACTAAAAGGGGTATCCAGGCGTGAGTCTTTTGGATTCCATCCCATTTCATAGCTTGCAAACACACATTAAAGGAAAAGAAAACCCAAGAAGCCAAGAGTGCACTGCCAGATAAAAAAGAGGAGGCATAAGTGCAATCATGGTGGCTGTAAGTTCCTATATTTCAAAGTTTGACCAGCCAATGGCAACTACCACTCTCCCTTCCATTCATTACAAAGCATGCCAATTTTTTTAATTAATCCATGGGAGGTTGGAAGTTTAGTTCTACATTAATATTTGGAGGGATACAGTGGGTGGATAAAAGGGTGGAAGGCAAGGGTACTGATCTCTACCGCAAACAAGAGATGGTCAACACCATCTTTTGCAAGGAAGTCTGCAGTACAATTGTATTCATTAAATCAATACTTCAAATAAATGCACTTGAAGTGAAGAGCAATCAAGCAAGCTTCCTCCAGGATGCTGCTAAGCTTCCAATCCTGTAGTGATATGGAGGCTAGTAAAATATTATTGATTCAGTGGGTATTTCATTTAGTTGATTCTCCTTTAGAACCAGAGGGAAAACAAATAATTTCGTAGAGAGATTCAATGCAGACCTGAACAGGAACATATTCAATTAGCATTGCAACTGTTGAAAGGAGTGAATAGATGTGAAAATATGAGAGCAGCCATTGTTTAAGTGCTATTATGAGTATTAACAATTACCTAGAATTTAAAATATGATTTAGATACATCTGATGAGTATCGTATGAACATGATTTTCTAGTCCCATAAGCTCCAGAGAGTCTTCTTTGTAAGTAAAAAAATATATCATTTCATTTTAATATCAGCCTATTCTCATAGAAAGAAGTAGCACTCACCAAAACTCCCTAGTTAAAAACCCAACCAAGCATCACTCCAAAAGATTGCCACCCTGATATTGATGTAAGCAACATAGGATTGCCACCCTGATCCCATTGCTACGCCTGAAATAGAATAAGGAAGAAGAATGCAGAGTGAATGTCTCAGTGCTTATAACTCTAAAATAGCTAAAAGGGTAAAGGATGGCGTAATGTTAAAACCTGAATGTATTGATTAAATGTTGGCTTGGGTTTTCAAGTTTCTTCCTCCGTTCTGATTTTTACTCTGTGGTCCATCTTGTCAAAATAGCTAAAAGGGTCATTTTAATTTATTTGTATTGTATGAACAATCTATAGGATACAACAACACATTCAACCACGGTCATATCAGCACCTGAAATTACCATTTTTTCTTTTGGATGTATTAGTTTTACAGCATCAATGGTTGTAGGTAAATGAGAAATTTTGGACTGTTAATATCTTTTACCAGGGGAAATTTTATGTTGGATATAATATTCTGATTTCCTCAACAATCTCTTTCCATTCTTCTCTATACAAATTTGTGCTCAATTGTATTTGTTTCTTGCATATACTGTTGGGTTCATTTTCTTAGATTAAATAAAAACCACAAATTTTATTTTTAATGTAGTTCTCAAACTATTTGTAATCATTTCTGTTCTACCTGGAAAACAGTTTCTACCATAATTGCAGAGCATGGTCACATTAAGCTTCTAAATATCAAACGATACTGGCAAAAGCATGGAGATAGATGTTAGTGTGGAATTATATCTTTGACAAGGTGTATACCACTGTAGTTTAAACAAGTTACTAATTTTTAGAATAGTATCTACATTGATGCTTTCTTATAATTTTAGACTGGCATAATTTAAAGAAGGATTAATAATTAATTTTAAAATGAAACAAAAAAAATATTGATGACACCATGATATTGCTTGATGGTATTTTCAATAAACTAATCAGGATTAAATGCAACACATCCAGAAATCATTGAGCACGAGTTCTTTCCCAATGTAGCACATTCAATAAGTAAGTCTGAAACAACAATATAAAGCCTTAATTTGACAATCAGTCCATTTCTGTGTTCTCTATGGAGTCTGGACAATTAATACAGATAGCAAATTGGATCTGAATTTGAATGACGACGCTATTTGATGAAATTAATAGGTAGGAAAACATCTAATTGCTCTTGCATTACTGCCCTTGGAGAGCTTATATAAATGCAAGAATGTTGCGCCGCCCACCATTTGGATTCACAACAAGAATAGAATTTTCAACAAAAATCTGGCTATTGGGCAATGCATTTAGAAACTTATTTGATAGCAAGTTCACTTTTCAGGGGCTGATTGTCACATCAGTTCCCATGAATCCTCTGTAAAGCTCACAACACTAACTCTAAACAACAAAAGTAAACATATATAACATTCTGATTCAACTGAGAATTTAATCACAGAGTGGAACACCTTCAACCGTATTGTGTGCCACCATGTAGACGTTTGTAACATGTCTAATCTATTTCGGTAGCTTAAATTATTCAACTAGAAGTAAATTAATATACCATGCTACAAATCACACTAGGATAAGTGGGATATAATAACAAGAATCAAGATAATTAGGGAATAATTGGCAACATGACTAAACTATTTAGTTTAACTTCATGTCACTTTCTACAACAGATTGTAAAGCATTAAAGCACAAAAAGAGGATAGAAAACAGAGGAAAAGAATTAAAACCAGTAACAAATGCATTGATAATCTAGGTGGGCACACAGCATATTCTGATACGTTGATAAATCCTTTCCAAGGCTTTTTTCTACTGTAGCAAACTACGAAAACCTTGAAACATTGAACATTCAAACAATTAAACTAACATCCATACTAATTATTCAGGTAAGTTAAGGTTACCTGTAAGATTCGTGGTGCCACCCCACGCCGCCTTACCCACTTCTTTTTCTACAGGCACGGATTCACCTATCAAGCAACTTTCATGTACGTAACTTATACCAGATATGACAAGGCCATCTAGAGGAATGCTTTCGCCAACTTTCACAGCCAAAAGGGTGTTAATTTCCACAAGCTTAATGGCACTTTCCCCCCTGTTTCCTTGACCACAGTAGTTTGAGGTACCAAATTCATCATAGCCGATATAGCCTTTCAGGCCTTAAAAAAAACATAGGTATTTATCCCTAAATCCCTAAATTGAGAGAAGTTGGCTGAAACAAATGCAAATTCAAACAAAATATCTTAACCTTGTTTCCAGATCTCGATTCAAGCCATTTCGATCTCTCAATCAATCTGCTTAAGGGTAGAATACCTCTTACAATTAGGTAAGGTCAAGTTGAGGGTCTTGAATGCGCTCGCCAACAGTTTGTCTGGCCCTGTTCCTGATGATTTCAATAATTTTACCTATGAGCACAACTTTCTTGAGAATCCAGGCATGTGTGGGGGTGGACCTGGCAATAGACCTAGTTGGGAAATAATGGGTCCCCTTATTTGGTTGTTTGCAAGGTTAAGCTTTGATAGATATGGCCATGAATTTGCATCTGGAAGCTCCCCAGATAGCATATTGTTATCTAAAGAAAACTTGTTCTCCAACTTTTCACAAGCCACTAGCCACTAGCCACTCAAATAGTGAGATTCCATAGTTCTCCAACTTCAGGAGGAATGCTTCCATTGAACTGATTACGAGCTATATCCAATCTTACTAGATTAGGTGCTTTGCTGGTTTGGTTAGGAATTTCGCCATGGAAAGAATTCTTTGTGAGTACTATTTCTGAAAGAAGTGGAGAACTCCATAAGCCAGAGGGAACCTTTTCGCTTCGCTGATTAAACTGGACTTGGACAATGGGGAGACTTGGGTAGTTTCTTAGAAATTCAGTCAGACTGCCCATGAAATTATTTGAAAAAAACAATGAACCCATCTAGTACTTTGCCCCCACAAACGTTGTGAGGAAGAGGACCTGACAACTTATTGCTCGACACATCAAAATCCAACAGCCTGGTATTTATCCCTATTTCCGGTGGGACTTTTCCTATAAGCTTCTTGTCATAAAGCTTAAGATGACCAAGCTGAGAAAGCTTATCTATTCTAGAAGGTATAGACCTAGAGAGCTAGAGACGGTATCTCCAGATTTCGGCGAATGAAACTTGAACAACTTGCACCGTGGATGGGCAAAGTCATCCTGCGTTTTTCGAAACAGGAGGAAAAACAAGTTTATTCGGCTCCATCCTTCCGTCCGTGATGTTAAATGTCTCAGAATGGAAGCAGGTGAGAGAGAAAACAGAAACCACTTCAATCAACGGACAAAGCAATTTCAATCGTCTCCCACGGTACGGAAGACACGTCAGCCGTTAGATCGCCAATATTAGCTCGGTCTTCTTCAAATTGGATACGCCTTCGGCGTAAATAACAGGGGCTTCTCAATAACCTTCATCATCGCTAGTCGCTACAGATAACTAAAAGCTTTTTAGAAAATAGCAACAGTGACTTCTCCAGCCGGTTCGACCACTCCACCAAATCCATTAATGGTTTGTAACGCTTAATTGGCTAAAATTATCCATAACAGAAGGGCAGGGCGGGAACAGTTTTCTTTAGCCGTTCAAACTCCAGTCGTTACGCCTGACAGCTGGAAAGCTATTATCTTTAATATATTATAACACGATTTATTTTAAGATGTAAAGACGTTACATATTAACCACCATTGTCAGCACAACAGACCACCGTAGCCACTGTGACGTCCAAAAGGTTAATGTTTAGGGAGAAACATTCTTCCCTCTACAACTGAATAAGTCATTCAGTGTAAACATTCTTCGCCACTCGGTGTAATTAATATGGTTTCAATAAATATTCCTATTTTATTATTATAACTTATTAAAAAAGTAAATATGAAAATGTTATTCTGAATCATCAAATGTTGATTTCACAAAGAACCTCCACTTCCATTAATCTCAATGTCAATATAAACAAAATTACTGATTGTTATTATGTCTTGTTATTCTTTCTTTCACGTACCTTGCTAAATCTACCACACTTTAATTGAAACATTAGTACATTTGTGAAAGATAACATTATTAAGTAATGTAAAAAGATAATAAAAATGGTAATTTTTAGGATAATAAATTAATAATTCCTTTTATCAAATATATATGCCATGGCTTAATATTAATTTTTAATAATATATGATAGGAACTTAACCTTGGGATCACATTAGTTTAATTTTCAAGAGGGGTACTACATCTTGTGGACACTATTTTTTGCCCTGTGGCTATTTACTTGACAACAACTTATTTGGAGTCTTTGTTATCACTTGGATTTGATGCTTGTGTTCTTGGATTGGTGCATCTTCACCTTGGCATGTTCTTTTTCTTCCATAGGTGGCACATTGGAGGATGAGATTAGTTATTTCTTGAGATGGTGGTCACTTTGGTTTTGTTGTAGGTATCTTGATGGAGCATGAGAGCATGTTGGAGATTCATGTAATTTCATGTATGGCTATGATGTATTTCATTGATTGATCCCTTATGTAATTTATACAACAAGTGGGATAATGTTGGGATATGGTATTGTGGTTTACAATTGAAGTGAGAAAGGAAAACTCACAAAAAATAATGCATGGCAAAAAAAATTGATTTTAGGGGTTCGTACGAACCTATTGGTTCGATCGAACCTATTAGGGGTTCGCTAAAACCTAGGTTTGGGCGAACCCTCCTAATACTTTCCTGCCAAAAAAGCCATCAAAACCCCTTATAGAAGGGGGGTTCGAATGAACCCTGGTTCGACGAACCCCACTTGAACCCCTCATCCTCCCGAGACACAAAAAAAAAACCTAAATTTTGGCACTTCGGAACTTGGGTTGAGGATGAAAATGGAGGAATCTTCACAAACCCAACTTGAATCAAGTAGTCCTCAGAATGAGCTATCCAATGAATATAATTTAATATGTTTTGGTTTTATTATGTATCTATTTTTTTAGTTTTATTAAACATAGGTTCTTCATCAAAAATGAAGGTCTCAGTTCTGCACATGTGGAAAAATAACAGATTATCAAAAAAAAATTTGAAAAATATGAGTGCACCAAATATTGAAGTCCTTAATATAACAAAAAAATAAAATTGAATTTTGATATATATAAAAAAAGTTATGCATTATATGGTCGCACTATGTCTAAATTGTAATTGGTTTGACTTCGAAACTTGATTAAAAAAAAATATTCAATAAAAAACTGTCTAACCAAGTGGAAGCACTAGATATTAGAGTTACAAATCTAAATTCGAAAGAATTAGAATTTTATCTTTCATGGAAAAAAAGTTATACGTTATATGGTGTGCGTCACTTTTAAAAATGCTATTTTATGAAAAAAACCAGTTTTCATGGGAGAGGGAAAAAGAAGTGCAATCTGATTCCAAAATTTTTTATTTCTTTTTTTAAGAATCTTCAAACAAAATGTGACGAGACTCTAGTTTTCATCATCTTCAAATTCTTCATGGTTTAGCCGCTATAGATGCCTGAATGTGAATATGTAGTTTAAAAAAATAATTTCAGTGTCCAGTTTGGCCAAAAACTGTAAACCACTATTGTGGGATCACCCTATAATTTGATTTATTATAATGTTATAATTAAATAATTATTATTGTGATCCACCTAAGTGGTGTGGTTAATCAAACTAGGTCATTATTTAAGGAATACTTTATATTGTATTATACCATTGTATTATATTTTAATGTGTGAGAGATATGTGATAATAATTTAATATTGGGGAAAATATTTAATAAAGTGAAAACTTAGTACTCAATATTAAATAAGGAATTAGTGTTTTTGTGGCACATGGTTTTATCTTACCACTTGGTTGTATTTGTGTGAGATTATATCTATAAAAACAAGCACATGCTAAGCAGTTAAAGTTGGTTGGGTGAGTGGGCTATCATTATTGAGTCTTTCTAATGAGTGCATATGTGAAGCATGGCATGAGATGTGTTGATTCATAGTTGGACACATGAAGATGTATTGAGAGGCTTAATGCTTCAGATGTGTTCATTGTAACTCTTGTATTTCTTTATTGTTGAATAATAGATGGAGTATGAATGCTTTTGGAGACTGGGATTACCAAGGTATATCTTATATTATCTTGTGGCTTATCTATTTGATCTATATATACCATACTTATATGCGCGATTTTGTCTCTCGGGGCTATGTAGGAAATGGATTAAGATTGTGGGTATTCATGTATTATTTCCTAACACTGACCTAATTTGAATTTGCACACTTGAGATGTGAAGTGCAAAAGTGCAAAATTTAGTGTGAGATATAATGCCTACGACTACTAGAAGTAATGAGCAGAAGGTGTCTACATACTTCAGAGAGAGGGAAAATGATCTGGTGATGCAGTGGTGGATCTTTTTGGTTTCTTTGAGATACAATTCTCATTGTAACAATCTTATATCTTCTTCTTTCTAATTTGTTAGTGAGCCATTAATAGCGAGCCCTTCTTTCTTCTGGGTAGTGAGCCCTCTAGTAGTGAGCTTATCATATTTGGTGTTGCAATTACTTTATATTATGAGCTAATCCTCACTATGTATTTTACCTTCTTGGATTTTCCATATAAATTTGGTGTTTTGATGTGTATGGTGTTCATGTATTTGTGTATGGTGTTGATGTGTTTCTATTTCTGTTATTTACTTTCATGCTAAAGATCAGTTTAATAGATTAAGGGCTAATAAGGATCTAAATGTTAATGAGGGTTTTGATCAACTGATTCACTCCTTGTCTCAATTGTCTTGTGTATTCAACATGATAAATATGAAATCTAGAACAAGTATCCTAATTATGGAGAGCTCAACAAGTACATCATAAATCATAAGTTTTGAATTTAGTAGTTAATGATTTATTATATGATCTTAATGGTTCCATTTATTTTACTAAAGTTGATCTTCATTTTGGTTATCATCAAATACGAATTATAGATGAAGATGCACATTTTATGGCTTTCCAAATTCATCACATCTACTATAATTTATTGGTGATTCCTTTCTGCATCACAAATATACTATTCACATTGCAAAGTATGATGAATTCTACCTTCATGTCATTTTTGTAGAAATTTGTTTTGGTTATTTTATGACATTAATCACTATAAAATTTATAAGGAATAATTTTGACATGTAAATCATATTTTGAATTTTCCTAAATGACATCATCTTTATGATAATCAATCCAAGTGTGTAATATTTGTATTAAATAGGTCATATAGTTTCACGTGATGGATTTGAGATGAATCTTCTTAGATCAAGGCCATAGTAGGATGGAAAATTCTTATAATCCTCAACAACCTACAATTTTTCTTTAGAATTGCTATTATTACCACCAATATATAAAATAATATGATCATAAAGAATCACCTCTAATAACTTTATTAAATAATAGTTTCTTCCAGTGGAATGAAATACTCACTAAGGAATTTGAGAAGCTAATAGGGGCGATAAAAAACACTTTAGTTCTCGATACCACAAATTTTTATAAAATAATTATTATGAAATGTGATTATTTGGTCATGGTATAAGAGTAGTATAGATTTTAGAAGGAAAACATATATAATTTGGGAGTTTTGAACTCAACCCGATAACAATTTAATGAAGTTGTTTTATATGAAGGAAATAATAACTATCTCTCATATAGTTAAAAAATGGAGACCTTATCTAGTGGGGAAATGAACCATTGATTTTTGGCTCTTAGGACTTCTCTAACTCTTCTAGGGTTTTTCACCCAAAAGAAGAGAGTTAGGCCAAAAATGCTAAGGGTTCATTCAAATTATGTTATGTGTAATGTTTTCTAAGCTAAATGAAGTGAACTAAATACAATTGAGTGATCTATATAACAGATTATGAATACAAAACTTAGCTTTATGCTATGTTTGAAAACACCATGTTGTTTACAAAAAGCTTGAAAAAATGAATAAAAATGCAAATTAAACTAAACAAAAGGCAATTTATTAGAATGTGTGAACCTGGAATACTATAAATGGCTAGAAAAAAAATTGGAAAACTGATGAAACTTGAATTTGAGCTGACTGGGACTCATTTGCCACCTTGGGCGAATCAGTCCCAAGACAGGACTTTTCTGCACATAAGCTATTTTTTGACAATTGGAGACCTAGATCTGCATCTGACTCAAATTTGCACCCAAGGAAGGACTCATTCACCATGCATGGAAAATCAGTCCACTTTCATATTTCTGCAACTTCAAAATTCTATTTTGCTCCTTAACAACTGCACAACAATTTTTAACGGAAACTTGATTTGGGATCTCAAAGAATTCCTGCAAAATAACTCAGAAGTGTTTGTCTAATGGGGGGTTTTCCTTGTTCAAACCCATAGTTGGGTAATTAAACCTTGAATGGAGAAAAATCTGCGTAAACCCTAGCCTTAGGTGTGTTATAGACTAGGAGAAAGCTTAAGCATGACAAAGGTCGTATTCTATTGTTTTAGAATAAGAAATGAAAAGATGAATGATATGATGCAAGATCTCAACCCTAGAAACCTTACAACACATGAAAAATGGGAATAAAATGACATGCAAATGATAAACAAATAGAATGCAAACCTTAATCTGAAGATAAAGTGAAAATGGAAGATGGAATCCATGTGAAACCAAGTCCTTAGGTGTGATTTGGTTGCTATTTGCACCTCTTGACCCTTGATTTCTTCATGATTCACCATATGCAACCATCTTCAACCCTTTGCAATGTTGTATCTTGACCAAAAGAGTGACCTTCAAGACCTATACAAACCCTACTTTGCTACCCTAAAACTTCAACTTTTTCTAATGAGACTTGTTGTGGAAGACTTGAATTTTAGAAATTGCACTTGAGAAATGATAAAAAGATAAAAAGATGATAAAAAGATGTGTGAAATGACTTGAAATGAGTATTTATAAGCAACAACACCTTATTTTCTCATTATTTAGACCTAAGAGGCTAACATTCACTAGAAATAAAAGTTAAATTGATTAAATTCCTGCTTAAATTTAAATTTTCCCTCAAAAGGGACTCATTTGTCACCCTTGGTGAATGGGTCCCAATAGAGGGGACTCATTCACCCAAGGTGGTGAATGGGTCCCACTATTGTTGTTTGAAGGTGGGTTTTCGGGGTATGAGATAATTAAATGTCATTTTTCAAGTTTTATGTGATTTCTTAGGTAAAATGGGCCTCTAGATAAAAAATAATAGGTCTAAGGGGCCTATAAATGCTATTTTGAAGAGGAAATAATGTGAAGGGACTCAAAAGTGGGTCCAATTATGCTTGAAATCATCTCTTTTCTCAAGAGGGTCTGATTTTCTACGACACATTTAGCCCCCACTTTAGTGCCCATATGACTCTGTGCATATGTCACCTAAAGGACCCTAAACGATGCACTTTACTACATAAAAGGATACTCATTCAAAAAGATGAAAGAATGAAACCCCTAGTGTAGTTTTCTGCACAACCACAACATTAGGAATCGCATCCTGCAATACACATTCATTAATTTCCCAAAAATTATTTTATTTGACTCCTAGGAATCCAATTTGAGGGTAGATGTAAGCCCCCCTTGATTCAACTTGCTTTATGGAGGTGGAATCAAGATAGCAATCTAGCCACATCGAACAAGAAACATCATATCGTAGGGCATTTCCAAGTACCATACCACATAACGATAGATGATTGATGATGTCAGGTGTGGAATCATGATTCCAATGAATCAAATGACATTGAAAACAGATTACCCTAGCTCCCATTATGTTGATTTGAAGAATGTCTACGTTATGAGTTCTTGAAAAGATGATAACCTTATGTTAATGTGTAAAAGTAAAAAGAGATGAAAAGTGATTAAAAGAAGAAGAAAGTAACTTGTCACTTACTATTCATTTTACCTTTGTGTAGCTTGAGAAAGACAAGTAACAGAAGAACATGCTGAGAAAATAGGATTACACACCATTGTAGCTGGATGATCTTCATGAGCAAGTCGCATGCGGTGCACTGTATCATGAGGTGAGTCGATTCTGCAACTTTTTCCTTGTGATTTTGTAATATTTTAATGATTTAATGCATGGTTAAGTTAATTTAGGGTTCTTGGAATTTTTTTTGCAAAGTTTCCCTTTTTTTGCAAAGTTTCCCTTTTTTTGCAAAGTGTCTCATTTGTTCACAGAGAGTCCCTTTTGTTCACAAACTGTCCCATTTCTTCGCAAAGTGTCTTGTTTCTTTGTGAAATGTCCTAAAAGGGTTCTAAAGTGTCTAGGGCCATTAGAAAAGCACACTAGATGAACTTTAGGACACTTGCATGATGAAAATTTTGAGAATTGAAGATATTAGATTAAATTTAGAGTATTTTGTGATGATTTTGATAGGTTACCGCCTAGTTGTGACAACAGCTAGGAGGAAGATAGCTCACATTTCTAAGAGATCATGTACCAACACTGTCAGTGGCAGCGGTAGAGCATTTACAGTCAATGGGTATCTATTGGGAATATTTGATGCCACCTATGAGATACCATGATGCCATGCTGATGGATTTGTGCAAGCGTTGGGATGTTGATAATTCTAATTTTCATCTTCCCACCAGGGAAATGACTATCACTCTCGAGGACATACACCACATTCTTTAAGTTCCCATTCGAGCAGAGTAGGTATACTTTCGGGGTGATCGATCATTCTGAGAGAAGAAGAGAGATATGCAGTATTGTTTATGTGGACCTATACATGATGAGAGGGTTAGAGCACAGATCAAGCTTTCCATGCAACTGTATTCACAAGCTCCTATGGTCATACAGACTATGATGCATACATTGGCACTGGTTCTCAATCTAGATGGATGAGTGACACACTTGGATGGAGGACTAGTACACTTAATACGAGGGATGTATGAGCAAAGGACAATCTATGCTTGGGGTTGCTACATTTTAGCACACTTGTATTATGATATTGGTAGATGTGTATTTTGAGAGATCGACAATATGGTCCATTGTACGCTTTTACAGGTGTAGTGCCTTGAGCATATCACATGTAATAGGCCTATCAAATTCCCTTTTACTATAGTTGTAGGATATCCATGAGCATTCAACTATCCTTTGCGATGCTTGTGGTAGTATGGGGATTTACACTTTTGGAGGGTGAGATTTGACCAGTTGGAGGAGAATGAGATCCTTTGGATACCTTATCTACTCATTGTATAGTGGCTAGATCCCATAGGACAATTACGGAGGATGCAGATGGATAGGTATCTAGTAGGGTGACATAACTATGTTGTACGACCTTTCTATTACAAGTGAGTCATGCGACAGTTTGGAAAGGTGTAGACACCATTGAGGGTGTTCCCCTTCATTAGACAATTAGTTTGGAGTGCTTGGAAGCTAGGTGATATTGTTTGGCTGATTATAGATCATGTTTGTGAGAGTGATTTCAATGATTCAGATCACGACCAGCCACAAGAATTTTATGTTGATGATGTTGGTAGCATAGACAAGCATGAGGAGTGGTGGTCATATGCATGACTAGCTCTTGTGTTCCCCATGGATTTCCCTATAGGTGATGCAGGACTAGCACTAGATGTTGGTGATGAGCTAAAGGATAGAGTAGAGGAGGTATGGTATAGGCCAGTAGATATTTTTACAAATGTGATCGATGAGGAGTACCAATCCAAGGTGGATCCTAATTATGAGGACCAAGATGGAGGAGAGGATGAGGATGAGGAGGATTATGAGGATGATGAGTTTTACGAGGAGCCACCCTTGAGAGAGTGATGTGGTAGCTTTTGAGGATCGATACGAGCATGGAGAATCCTCACATACTTACATGACCAAATCACAAGTAGTAGCTATAATAGACATTAGCACCCAGAGTCAGAGAGAGGCTAGCACTTCCTCGATGCCCCCCAGAGAGGATGAGGTTGATATTCCTTATCCATCTAGAGACATAGGTGATGATATTTAATTTTACACATGTCCTTTAGTGATTCATGCTTTATATTTATATATATATATATATATATCATGATGATGTGTTACTAATTGTGTACATTTTCTACCTTATAGAAGCGACGAGAGATTGGCAAAATTTATATTGTCAGGCTACCATAGAGATAGTTCTTGCATCCATCGATGAGGAGATGAATCTTGAATACGGTCCCTCACTGATCATGGAGGAAGACCTAGAGTCACTCAGACCTTTCACGAGGCTACGGGAAACATATGAGAGCATGACGAGATGACTTTGTCAGGATGAGAGTGCACTACAGTCAACAAAGACCTCAGTAGAGGTAGAGAGACTGCATGCAAAGCTGGCACAAATATGGGCAGAGAGGGATTACATGGCAGAGGAGTGGCTTGTCGCTTTTGGTCGAGTATAGGGTTTGGAGTATACACTGAGACTCAACAGGTCATGATCATGGTCACACACAACTGTCTCATAATGACTAGGGACTAGATCATGAGCACCAGATCCTGAGGGGTCTAGCTCTCTTAGACCACTATGACTTTGTATACGATATTGAGATGTATAAAACTTTGATCTATATATAGACATGTGCATTTGATTTTATGATGATGTATCTCTTTTATGTGAATGTTAAATTCTATGTGATTAATTAAATGACTTATGGTAAAAGTATTTAATTAATGCCTACATGATTTAACAAGACTAATGTGATCTAGTGTAAAACATATTTCAGTTTCAGTATAGATACAACACTGATAATGAGAAAATAATATGTTAAATTAAATACATCAATAAGGATCTAATTTAACACAATAGAAATGGGAATAGTACATATGAAGACTAAATAAATTATAAAAGTGAACTTAAATAATTACCTTAGTGTTCAAGAAAAACAAAAATTAGTTGTCAAGAATGAAGTAATGTGAAATTTATTTAGAATATTAAATAACTTTAAACAACACTGATGTATCAATCATACTATTCAAAGGGGTTAGAGATAATATCAACATAGATGCATGGCATTAATAGGTTCCTTAAGGGGTGTTCCATCAAGCTATGTTAAAAGATAAGCACCAAACCCATAATTGGTATCAACTATGGTCCCAATCAATTAGGGTTGAACTTATCTTTATCTTCATTGTTAGCACTAGCATTTTGTTGATTTTCAATAAGAAAAAAATCTCCCTTAGAAAACGATCGAGGGATGGCATGAATGTTGTGTTTGCATTGTAATTTTTTGACGTGAGCTTGGAGATGTTTGAGAGTGTTAATGCAATGTTCATCAAGCATCTTGAGTTGGTGTAATTGTTGATCTTTATAAGTGCCATCATCAAAAAGATCTCGAAGAGCAACTCACAAAGTAGAAATTTATAACTCCAAGGGCATAATCACATCAGTTCCATAAACAAGGCTATAAGGGGTATCTCATGTGGATGATCGAACATTAGTTCTATAAACCCAAAGCACATAAGATAGTTGTGTATGCTAGTATTTATGATGCTTGGTGATAGTTTTCTTGAGGATTTGTTTGAGAAGCTTATTAGTATTTTCAACTTGTTCATTGGATTGTGGATAATGCAGTGTAGAAAAGTGATGTTGAATGTTGAATGTTTCAAGAAATTTTTGAACTTCATTATTCTTAAATTGAGTTCCATTATGTGAAATTATTGTAGAAGGGAGTCCAAAGCAAGCAATTATGTGGTTCAAGATAAAACGAGAAATTTCTTCAATAGTTGTAGAACGGAGGGGAATGGCTTCCACCTATTTTGTGAAATAGTATGTTGCAGTTATGATAAATGTATGTCTAGCAAAAGAAGGCAATGAAATTTTTCCAATAATATCCAACCCCCATACTGAAAATGACCAAATGGGAACATTAGCACAGAGCTCAACAACAAGAGCATGAATCAAATTACTATGCTCTTGGCATTTGTGACATCGTTTAACATAGGTGAAGAATCCTTCTCCATATGTCTCCAATAATAACCCATACAAATAAGTTTTTGCACTAACAAATGACCTCCACAGTCACCAGCATGAGCTTATTCGAGTCCTAAAGGGAGTTTAGAATCTTCAAGACATCGTAATAGGAGACCATTGAAAAATCTTCTATACAATGCATTTGCAAGGATTACATATTTAGCCACAATTTTACGTAAAATTTTTTGAGTATTGGTTGTGGTAGGTTAGGGAATGGTACCATCTTTCAAGTAGTTGTATATTGTATCATACGATTTACACAAAGCCTCTTGAGTTATCACCAAAATGTCTTTTAACGGAGTATCGATCAAAGGTTTCATGATGGGATGGATAAGAAAAGTGAAGTCTATGGAAGGATCATGTGGGGATATGAGAGAAGTTGTACTCGCCATTGCATTTGCATGTCGATTATCTTTGCGTGGGATGTTTTCAATGGCGAACTATTCAAATTTTTCTAATAGTCTCATTTAAGATCCTTGTATTTTGATAATTTGTCATGTTTAGTTTGATATGTACCATTGATTTGTTTGATGACCAATTGTGAATCACCAAAGATCTTGATATGTTTAAAATGTAGAGATAAAGCAGCTTGCAAGCCTACGATCAATGCCTCATACATAACTATATTATTTGTGCATAGGAAATTTAAGCAATATGAATAATAGAATAGGTTTTTCGTTGGGTGGAATTAGTACCACTCTAGCACTGAAACTTGTTCTACACTTAGATCCATCAAAAAATAAGTCCCATGTTTTAAGGTTAGTGGTTAAGACATGATCATTAGGAAAGGAATCAGGGGTAGGTAAAGCAAAAGGAGAAGAAGCATCAACTGAGTGATCAGTTAAGGCTTGGCTTTTGATTGCTTTTTGTGAAACAAATTTAAGGTCAAACTTAGTTAACAACATCACCCACTTAGCTAAGCTGCTGGAGAGATCAATTTTGTTGAACAAATATTTAAGAGGATCAAATTTTGTGATGACTTGTATTTCAACATTTAGTAAATAATGTCGCAACTTACTAGTAGTGAATACAAGAGCCAAACATTGTTTTTCAACTGGGGAATATCGTGTTTCATAATCAATTAAGGTTCAAATAATGTAATAAACATGGTGTTCTTTACCATGATCATTATGTTGAGCCAACAATGCTGCAAGAGCATGGGCTGATGCGGTGATGTACAAGATAAGTGGTTTATGTGGCATAACAGGCTGTAAAAAAGGTGGAGTGGCTAGGTATTCCTTTAGACTTTCAAAAACCTATTTACAATCCTCATTCCAATCAAAAGGGATACCATTTTTAAGGAGATGTGTGAAAGGTAATGTACGATCAACTTAAGATGCAACAAAATGACAATAGGGGTGAAGCCACAATAGTGGTTTACAATTGAAGTGAGGAAGGAAAACTCACGGAAAATGAATGCATGGTAAAAATATTGATTTTAGGGGTTCGTACAAACATACTGGTTCAACTGAACATATTAGGGGTTTGCTAGAACCTAGGTTTGTGCGAACCCTTTTAATGCTTTCCCGCCAAAAATTCCAAAAAAAACACTTATAAAAGGGGGGTTCGAATGAACCAGGGTTCGAGTGAACCCCTAGGGGTTCGCTCGAACCCCCCTTATTCCTCATCCCTCCTCCGAGACACAAAAAACCCTAAATTTTGGCACTTCGGAGCTCGGGTTGATGATGAAAATGGAGAAATCTTCACAAACCCAAGTGGAAACAGGTAGTCCTTGGAACAAGCTATTCAACGAATATAATATTAATATGTTTTGGTTTTATTATGTATTTTCTTTTTTAGTTTTATTAAACATAGGTTTTTCATCGAAAATGAAGGTCTATGTTTTGCACATGTGGAAAAATAACAGATTATCAAAAAAAATTTAAAAATATGAGTGCACCAGATATTGAAGTCCTTGATCCAACGAATTTTTTTTTTGAATTTTTGATATATAAAAAGAAAAGATATGCATTATACAGTTGTGCTATGTCTAAATTGTAATTGGTTTTACTTTGAAACTTGATTAAAGAAAAAATATTCAATAAAAACTGTCTAACCAAGTGGAAGCACTAGGTATCAGAGTTAAAAATCTAAATTCGAAAGAATTAGAATTTTATCATTCATGGAAAAAAAGTTATGTGTTATACAATCTGTGTCACTTTTTAAAAATGTTGTTTTTTGAAAAAAACCAGTTTTCATGGGAGATGGGAAAAGAAGTGTAAACTGATTCCAAAAATTTTGAATTTTTTTTTTTAGAATCTATAGAAAAAATGTAATGAGACTCTAGTTTACATTATCTTCAAATTCTTCATGGTTTAGCCACTATAGCTGCCCGAATGTGAAGATTTAGTTAAAAATAATAATTTCAGTGTCCAGTTTGGACAAAAATTGTAAACCACTATTGTGGGATCACCTATTATAGCTTGAATTCAACCTGTAACATTCACAACTGAGAAATATTCCTAGGAGGTGGCATGTTAATGATTGCATCAATTTTCTTTGTGTCCACCTCAATGCCAAAGTTTGCAAAATTTTGCCATTATGTATGCTAAAGACACACTTTTTTGGATCAATCGCATGTTGTATTATCATATTCGTTCAAATATTTTATGAAGGATGTATACATTGTCTTGTTGTGTTAATGATTTAGTGAGGATATCATCAACATAATATTCCATAATTTTGTGAATGTAATTATGAAATATTAATGTCATTGCATGTTGATAAGTTGTGCTGGCATTCTTTAGACCGAAGGGCATCACAACCCAACAAAATGTTCCACAAATAGTGGTAAAGGTATTTTTATATTGATCTTGAGGGTTAATAAGGATTTGATTATAACTATAAAATCCATCCATGAATGACAACAAAGAATTTCTAGTAGTTGAATCCACAATCATGTCTATATTAGGAAGTGGAAAATCATCTTTTAAAGAGCCTTTATTCAAGTCTCAAAAACCTGTGCATACCCTGACATGATTATCAAGTTTTTGAATTGTGACAATATTTGAGATCCAAGGAGAATAATCAATAGGTCTAATAAAGCCTACATCAAGAATTTTTTCGAGCTCCTCTTTAACACACGAGGCTATGTTAGGATGCATTTTTCTTATCTTCTGGAAAACGGGTTTAGCATTTGCAACAAGGACAATGTTATCCATCATAATTTTTGGGTCAATTCCTAGCATATCAAAATATTTCCAAGCAATTTTTTTAGGAAAATCATGAAGTAAAGTGGTAGTATCTTCTTGTTCTTCATCATCAGGAAACTTCCCAATCTTAATAACTTTATCTTTATCATTAATGTCCATTGGCACATCAATTGTATCTCTTAAAGGGAGTGCTTTGGATTTAGGAATTTTAGATTCAGAAAATTTTTCAGTGATATCACTAGCTTCTTGCTTGGTAATGTCATGGAATGAGTAATGTTTTTCATGTAAGTAAGCAAGGATGGGTTATCATAAATGCCTAACATTTGTTTCAAAGCCTCATCGCTATCAGCATACTTCCGTGAAGGTGGTAAGGTTGTATTGAGAAAATTAGGATGTTTGATTGTGATTTTGTGTTGTGGTTGACATGTTATAACATTAATGTTCATGGGTGGTCACTGAGTAGCTTTGGTCATTTTAGAAAAAGAATAGCCCAATCCAATTTTCATCTCTTGCGTATTAGGTTCAATAGGGACACAAATACCTTGCTCAAGTTTTCCACACTATTTCCCAGTATAGCCTAATTGTTTTACAAATTTATAGCCTTTTCCATAAAGTCTTTCCATTTCGTGCGGAGTAGGCAAGAATTAATAATCTATCTCATCAAAATTTGTTGTGTATGTTGCATTGTCATCCAAATTATATGAGATAAATGTTTGAGATGGTTGTTCAAAATTTTGAGTGGACATGATTGTTGGTTGCACTTGTTTCTCATCTTTCTTTTGTGTGAGTATGTATTAGCCCCTAAATGAGGGTGTGAATTCTAAGGATCCCTAATCGTCACCAAATAATTTAGAGATTGTTTCTGTATTGTTTTTTCTCAATTTGAAGAGAGTCTATGTTAGATGTTGGAATTAATGTTTTCAAAGGACTGGTAACCCCTTTTTCAAGTTGTAAGCAACTTTCAAGCTCGAGGTAGATATTCCAACTTGATAGATGTGATTGTTATAGACATATTTCATGATACGATGAAGGGTTGAAGGCATTGCATTCATCTCATGAATCCATGGTTGGCCTAAAAGAATATTATATGCAAGATCATAAGGCATGACATGGACAGGAGTCTACAAAGTAGCCACCCCAATTGTAATAGGCAAAGTAATTATGCCAAGTGGTTTCTTTGTTTTGTTGTCAAATCATCAAATGGAGATGAAATTAGGTATTATTTGTGACCTGCCAACATCTAATCGATCAAGGAGACTCACACTACACATATTAAGGGTAGAATCATTATCTATGAGAGTGTGTTTGATACATATATGATTGAATTGAGTAATTATCATAATGACATCATGTTGTTTACACAACTCCAAATGAGGGAGCTCATATTGATGGAAGGCAATGCCAAGATTCCTTTTGTGGATGAGAGCTACCACATCCTTCAGAGTGGTACTAGGAGGAATTGTGATTTTTTTTAAGGTGGTTTAAAGAATGTTGTGATAATTTGGTGAGTTTTGAAGCAAATCCCAAAGGGAAAATTTGGCAAGAGTATACTTTAATTGCTTAATAAGATCATACTCTTTTGTGTGTGGGCTATAGTGAGGAGCACTAGGTGGATTAGGTAAGGGTAAAGAGGGTGGGGTTTGTTGTGGCAGTTGTAGGTTATTTTGGGTGTTATATGTATAAGCAACAATATTGTTACTAGATTGTTGCAATACATTGGTTTTAGGTGGGTAAAAGGTGTACTGGGGTTGGTTAGATGGGTGAAGTTTATGTGAGGGTGGGTAAAGGATAAGTTTAGGTTGAATTACATGAACATCCTTGATTTTAGAGGTCTCACAACAAACTGAAGTGGATGAGTTGGGTTAGATGAAGTCTTGAAGAGACTCATCTATCAAATGAAAATGATAAAAACCAAAAGGTTTGAGGGTTAAATTATTGTCAACTAGTTTAAGATGTTCACAAGAAGCATTAGAGGTTGTAATGTTCAGTATTGTGAGTTGGACACCATAAACCTTAGTGGATGGCTTATGTGAGATGAAGTCCTTGAGGGATTCATCTAACAAATCAAATTCATCACAAGCAAAAGGTTTGAGGGGGACTTTATCATTAAGGGGTTTAGGTTTCTCATTTGAAGCATTAGAGGATGAAGTGAGTGAGAGGAAGTCCTAAAGAACCTCATCTAACTTGTCAACATCATCACTACTAAGAGGCTTGGATGAGATGTTGTTTCAAATTTGAATCATGTGTTTGAAGGGATGGTTTGATGTTTCAGTTTTTTTGTCTTTATGTATCGATGGATCTAATCTAAAAGAACTAGGAATGAAAATGGAAAAGGAAATTTTCAAAGATCTAAAAATTTTGATGAATGCCATGAAAAGAAGTGAAATTTATGCTAAGAAAACAGAAAAAAATGAAATTTAACAAAAAGATAATTATAGAAAACAAAAATATGGGATGCAGGAAATTGAAATCTAGAAATGATGATGCAGAACTATAGTGCGACTAATTTTCCCTAGGTGGTGAATGAGTCCCAAGAGATGAGTTTTTTAAGATTTTTCTATTTTTTTGTGTTTTTTGTAGATTTTCAAGCCTATACAATGCAAATGTAGAATGATAATGCAAAGAGTTGGAATGATTAAATGAAATTTAATGATGGAATCTAAAGAATGCGTCCACTAATGCAATGTTTAAGAAATGAAAAGATGCAAAACAATGGAAAATGATGGAGTAATGAAGTCTTAAGATGCAAATAGAAATGTAAATTAGAATGATGTTATTTTCAAACATTGAGTTCACCAAAATGAACCATTGATTTTGGCTCTTAGGACTTCTCTAACTCTTATAGGGTTTTTACGTAAAAGGAGAGAGTTAGGCAAAAAATGCTAAGGGTTCATTCAAATTATGTTATGTGTAATGTTGTCTAAGCTAAATGAAGTAAAATAAATACAATTGAGTGATCTATATAATAGATTGTGAATGCAAAACTTAGATTTATGTTATGTTTGAAAACACATTGTTGTTTGCAAAAAGCTTGAAAGAATGAATAAAAATGCAAACTAAACTAAGCAAAAGGTTGTTTATCCGAATGCGTGCACCTGGAATACTGTAAATGACTGGAAATTTTTTTGGAAAACTAATGAAACTTGAATTTGAGCTAACTAGGATTCATTCGCCACCTTGGGCGAATCAGTCCCAAGTTAGGACTTTTCTGCATAGAAGCTCTTTTCTGATAGTCAACTAGTGAATAAATTTGAAGATGAAAGTAATAATTTGAAATATAAGGGAATAAATTAAATATATAACTAGAGGATTACAATTTTTTTATCAAATGGAATAATTATTTAATTAAATATACAACTTGAAAAAATGAAGCATCTAGAGTTAATTGACATTTGGGACTATACCTTTGTAAACATGGACACATGCTATTACCTTAATTTATTGATTGTATTAGCATGTGTGTATTGAACTTGTGGCTATAGTAACTCTAATTAAGTTATATGATCATTAATATTATTCTATATAGGTAGTTAGGTTGGCTTTAGTGGTAAGCAATAAATAAGTACAATATATATAAGAGATAGTTAAACTATTTCTTCATCATATTAAAAATTCTATTTTTGTTTGAGATTTTTTTAAGTTCACCCTTCTAATGTAGATTAATATTATAGAAATATAAGCATTCCTATTATGTTTCCATTTTTTATGGTGAAATACTCTATTATGTATGATATTTAATTACATCTTTCAACTATAAATTATTTAACATAACTTTTGAGTGAATCAAACTTGTTTAACAACTAATATAATCCAAGGCTAATATAAGTTTATAAGATCTTAAACCTCTAATTTTCTATTATATTTTAATACCTACTTGGAAAAATAACTCTATCCTCCCAATTGCACCCTCCCAATTGTCAAATATATCCAAGTAATCTCTAAAAAACCCATTAGGCCAATAACTAAAGTAACAATAAACCTAGGATAGATACAAAAAATGTGCATAGATGACAATATAGAGCTCCTCAATACCTTTTCAACACTACAAAAATTATAAAAAATGGAGATCATGGAAAAATGTTATGAGCTTGGGAGCCATAAAATTAGATCTAATCTCAGACAAAAATAAAATGAACCAACTACAAAATCAAAGAAAAAATAGCACCATTGGATAGTTCTCAAAACCAAATTTTTGTTGATATCTTGTTTTGCTAAAAATTGACACCCAAGTGAAAAGTTATGCTAATTTTCTTGATTCTACTTATTTTATGAAAAAATAATTTTTTTAGCCCCCTAAGGGCTAGGCATTGGTTTCCCTTAAACCATGGGGTGGAATTTTATAAAAAATAATATATGGGCCTGCCCATCATTAGGACCCACCAACAATGCTACAACCGCTAATAGTCAGTGGCTTAGTAGTGAGGGTGACATTGGGGCAACTGCTCAATTTTTCTTTTCTTTTTTTTTGAAAATTGTGCATAAAGGGCCATATGACCCTTGTAGTAAAAAAATATACCCAAAAGTTCCTAATTTCAAAATAAGGAAAATTTATAGTTAAAATACTTCTAATTGACCTCCTAGACACATCTATGAGGTCCATTTTGGCTCAAAATGCCCCAAAATTGTAGCTACCCTTCAGATTTGGAAAAAAAGCATCTACTTCAAACCATTGCAAATCTGATAAAATACGATGAAATTTGAAAACATGAAAGTCAAATCTGTCTTCTCTCATGCTCTGATTAGTGAAAAGGTTTTTTTTGCCCCAAAATACACTAATTTTTTTTCTCAAGGTCTAATCCCTTGAGGATCCCCAAAAAACTCTTTGATCAAATTTCTCCCATATCTAGAAGGGGCTTTCAAATCATAGATTTGATAACATGTTGGAGTTTCTAATAAACTCCATAAAACCAAGATCACCTAAAAAACTTGGATTAACCTTCTACAAGGAGAAAATTAATCATACAAGAGCAATTCGCATAAATATATGTAAATAATATTATTCGAAATGATGAATTACATGAGATAACTTTCTTTTATCAATCAAGATGAAAACCCTAAAAGGAAAACCTGAGTAGGACCTAAGTAAATGTAATAAATTATATTTAAATATTTAATTACACTAGCAATTAATACATAATAGTTTTTCCTTTGTGGTTTCCATGAGGTGTGGAAGGATAAATCTATTTCTTGATCTTTTGAATCTTAGTGGAAAAATATCATGTAATTGGAAAAGATTTTCATAGGTTATTTGGTGAATAATATAATGGAAGAGAGAGAAAGAGAGGTAAATTTTCTATCTTGATTTCTAATAATATTGGTCATGTTAGAATTAAACTTACTAATTCTATTATTGAGACCCTTGTCAATATTATATGCCAAGCACCATCTTTTGAAGTGGATGGTATGAAACAAACCTCCCAATGTTGAAAAATTATGCCAATAAATTAAATGACAAGCTTGATATTTTTCTAAAATCTAGATGGGAAAGGAAGGGGAGTTTTTTTTCTCTTGAATCTATATAGAAGAGTAACATGGGTACCAATATGTCCAATAACTTATGAAAGAAATAAAAAATAAAACTTAGGAAATGAAAATCAAGAGTGAAGATGTGGATAAGCAAGGTGGGTATTAAAATGTTCAAATTATGGCATATCCTACTAAATAGGACTAATAATAATATTTTTTACATTGGGGCTTCAAGCTTAGCTTGATAAATAGCAGACACATCAGTTAGAAGAAAAATTTCTTTCTAATATTTCATAGATTAGGTAGGATCAAAAGAGATTTTACCAGAGTGGGAAGAATTTGTGGAACATAAGATGGGTGATGAGAGCTTCAATTTACTAATGAAGCAAAGGGAGTAGTGGGGAATAGTCAAATCTTGGGTTTTCTTAGCAAGGATTTTATTCACATTTCTAATGGAAGTAGAGGAAATAGTAGGTGTTTTCCTATGAGTGGTAGTGTTGACCCCCTTAACCCACTTAACCATCTTAGTATGGGAGGGAGTGAGAGTTTCCACACTATTTAAACTATTGGGCATAGTCATAATGGGGAAAGAGACTTACATAAATGTAAATAGTAGAGTTGGAAAATTAGATCATGGGGAATATAATTTTTTTCCTTGTTGAAAAGATCTTCACCACCAAGTGTTGTAGGGAGCTAAAAAGGAAATGGGGAAAACTAACAAGAAAACCATGTCATGAATTATTTAAAAGAATAAAATGGGAGGATAAAATACAAATAGAACAACCATCAATAGTGAAGCATTTGATGTGATAAAATATCATTGTTTTGTAAGGTTTAGGTAGGTCAACCCTTATATAGCCATTTAAGAACCTCACCACCTTCTCCCCAAAGGAAATTATTCATTAACATTTTATCTTTATACTTTCCCACTTATATAAATTTTATCCCCTTTTCCCTAAAGCTAGTAGTTAGAGTAATAAAGTCTTCAATGGCAAGAAATTTAACACTACGAATAGTAACTAAAACTCTATCTAGGATTTGGAAAACTACATTGAAAGGCTATTGTCATGACCCTCAAGATTCTCCAAGTAGCAATCAACCCCAACATTGACAAAGATCTACTATATTTTTTCATCACTTTTGAGGAGTTTACATTACACAAGCTCCAATTGGACCCATTCTCCTCCCATATTATTTACGAGGGGAACACCACGAATTCTTCTATAAAGAGGGCAAGGCTAAAATTTTCAATTTAAACCTAAAACTACCTTGAGTTAAAATATGGAGACTAAAAAATACCACCAAGCACAAAAATGAGTGTCTTCCTCATGTTATGAGAACACATTATTCATTTTAGATTTACTTCAAAAATTATTTCATTTTTCTATGTAAATATCATTTAGATGCATGGACATATAAATTGTTAAATAGATACATGACATTTGTTTTAACATTTACTCAAGAACTACACTATATAAGACATTATTTAATTTATTTTTTATTGAAGAGTTGTTTAATTTTTAATTACTTTTTCTAAAATAATTTTAAGAAAAAATACGAAATGCAAGCAATTGTAAAATAAGTAAATAGAAATTATTCAAATTAATTTTAATATATTTTATCCAATTTATCAATTGTTCTTATTACTATTTTCTTATATTTTTCTTATATTTTATTCTTTATAAGACATCACAAAAAGTTATATTTTTTATTAAATATTTTTTAAGAATTAAATATTAATATTTTAATGACAAAATAATTGTTAAATTTAAATTAAAGATTTTTAACACATTCGGATTATTATATTCGGATTATTATAGTCCACATTTTACTACCATTCACCTTTCCACATAAAAAAAAGAAGCCTATTGTTCATTTTAAAAAAATATAAAAAAATACATTAAAAATTAAATATCGTTAAGAATTTAAAATCTAGAAAATTCAATCTTTAACTACTAGCTTTTTAAGAAAATTAATATAAAAACATTATACGGGTACAAAGTAAAGATTAAGAACGGAGCAGAACTGATAGTTTAGTATCCAACAAGTAAAAGAGCTAAGCAAGTTTCAACTAATCTTTGTATGTCACAAGTATTTAGTGGGCACGCTAATAACAAATAAGAACTGAGAGATTAAAAATTCTAGCCTAGTTTTTCCCCGAATTCAGAGTCTGAATAAAGGTCATGAGCTATCGCCGCCAGAAGAGAGAGAATATACCATGGGTTTGAAAATGTTCTTCCTTAAGCTGGCTCATCCACACCTTCCATCGACTGTTGTAATGTTCTCTCGCCTCTTTCATCACCAAGTCAAATTTTTTAAATGAACCAACTGTTATTCCATCAGTAATACTGTTTAACATGCGAGCCAACTCTTCATCACAAACATCTTTCTCCAAATCGATTAAAACATCTAACATATTTAAAAAATGTGAAATTACGGTCTTTTCCGAGACCTCGAGCATATTTGACATTCTTCATAAGCCATCAAGTTACGCAACCTTATTTCTGTGCTGTTGTCGATTGTGATTCGAGGGAGCGAAAGCGTACTTGTTCCAAACCTTCTCTTTTCAAATCTCAGTTGGCCTGGCTGAAATTTGATACCAGCCTTGTGTAATAATTCCGCTCTTGGGGTAGACTGGCTTTCTTCAGGAGAAAGTGTTGGGGAATGACCAGGAAGTATATCGATGCAGCTGAGTCGTTGCATCCACTCAGGTAATTCCACATTCATCGAACACCCTTGCTCAACCAGAGCCGATTCTGCACTTGAAATATTTAACAGATCTTTAATCAACATTCTATACAAATCCAATAGATGGTATGGAGGTCGTTCATTCATCATACATTTCTTCAGTTTTGATTCACCATCATCACGCCGTGATAATGGAAAAGGATCTCCGCGAAACATATGCCAATTACTCAGGATTGCAGCCAACCGTGTTGTTGCACCTTAGCGGGTTCCACGTTCTAACTGGAGTATTGTTATGAGAATAAATAAAGGAATTTGATTTTCCAACCTTATAATATCATTTCATATATAACGAAACAACACGTTTGTATGTTTCTTTTGGAAAACAAGGTTAAAGAAATCTGGATTCCTTTCTCTACTTAAAAATTCAATAATAAAACAAGCATCCATTCAATATGGTCACCTCTAGATTCAATCTTCCCAACATTCTATGGACTGTTTCCAATTTATGTAGATCCATCCAGACAATTCAGGATTAATATTGTGATGGTAAGGTCCAAAGGATACAATCAAAGGAGCGTAAGCCTGTGGTTTAGAAATCATTATGGGTTTAGGTACCTTATAAATGCAAACATTTTCTGACACTTGCCACATTTCATGATTAGGATTGAATTTGCTCTTTAATCGATTAAGCCATGATTCAATTGAAGCATTGCGTTGTGTTTGACTCCATAAGAAGGGATGTTTGTTTGAGCCATGTCTTCTACAGATGGAACATGACAACACAATGTTAGACAGACTAAAATTACTACTCATGCGAAAAACATTTCTATTGAATGCTTTGGTTATATTTGAAAGTTCTATTTCAAAAACACTTTTTTCCATGACGTTTAAATATTTGAACGAAAATGTCTCTATTTATATAACATGTGATAGATTACTGCCTAATATTAATGTTTAAGACCGAGGACTTAAAATATTTATTATTAAAATTATAAGTTAATCTATTATGCTGACGATTATAAGTTTCTTTTTATAATTAAATATTTTATTTATTTGCATAATTTAATTACAATTTTTTTACTATATTATCTATTAAAGTTATTTTTATAATGAACTTTGATATTATAATTTGTTTATTTAATAATATTCATCATTTCATTAACACAATATATTTTATAATTCAATTTTTTAAATTATTTATTTTATTATTAATTAGCCAATAGGCTATTTTATGTGGGGGAACCCCACGAATGTCGGCTTAAATATTGGTGCCGGAAACCCCACGAATATCGGCACAGAATCTCGGCTAATAATATCCGTGTCACTTCAAAGATTTTGGGAGGCATAGAATCTCGGTGTTCATAATGTATTCAGAATGAGTCATTGACTAATTCAGCTTTATTTGGCGCCGGTCACGTGAACGATAAAAATCTATTAGGACTTTTAAAAATTGGCATAGATCAACGTTTTCCTGTAGAAGGTAGTTTCTGACATTACCTGGTGGGTAGTACCTTATTTCCATTTATAAAAAATAGTAAATAATGTAGGTAATTAAGGCCAAAGATTTGTGTTTAGTTTATTAGTTTCTACTGTAGAAAAGGTAAGCGCATTTATATTTTATAGTTAATTTTTTAATTTGTTTGTTTAAAAAGTTTACCCTATTTTTAGTTTTATTTTAGGCAAAGATTAAATATGTTAATTTAATATTTCATTATTGTATTTATTTATTAAGTTTATTCAGGTAATTTTTTATTTAAATATCATACAATGAGTTGTATATTTTGAAAAATAGCCTAATGAAATTAATTGGTACATCTTACTACGGATTTCTTTGTTATGTCAAATTATGAGCATCCTCAGTTGTTTCATTGGTTTAACATTTTCCAATGGAGGGGGAAATTAATTTGAGGAAATGAGGCAAGTTTATGAGTGAAGACAATTGTGCTTGTTTTGCATGGTTGCAAATCATTAAAAGTTTAAATTTTAATTGATAGTTATATTATTAATAATAATGTAATCAATACAAAAGCATTGATGTGTATGGTTTAAAGGAAAGAAGGGTCCCTATTTTGTCTCCAAATCTTTAGAAATGTAAATGATATTTTATGGAATACTCAATTGTTTGTCACTTAATCACATTATTTAAAATTAGTATTAGAATTTGAATTAGCGTAAGGTTAGAGTTATTAATATCAGGCTGTGTCATTTGGAATTAGTAGGTAGAAAAAATAAAATAAAATAAATTATAAATATACAAAAAATTATAAAAAAATATTTATCTTGAAAAAAAATTGAAAAGATTTTTAATTATTTTTTAATTTAATTTTTTTAATCATTTTAAAATAAAAATCAATGAATATATGAATTCTAAACATTCATCAATCAAAAATATAAATATTAAAAGTTAATTTTCATTTTTTAACTTCTTTTTAATAAACAATTTCTAAATAAAAATTATACATTTTAAAAATATAATAGTAATATTAAAAACTAAACTATATCAATTACCTAATAAAATAATTTAACATCTTTTTAATAAAAAAATCCTAATTAAAAATTATACACTTTAAAAATATAATATTAATATTAAAAACTAAACTATATCGATTACCTAATAAAATAATAAAAAATAACTTTTCAAATTTCATACATTTAAATGTAAATAGTTAACTAAATTATTACGAATCTTGGTAAGCACGAATCCATATATGATTGAAAAAAGGGGAAATTGAGTTTTTTAAAGGATTTTTTAAATTTTTGAGTTTTGTATTTATAAATATTAGCAATGGCACCTTGGTGTGCAATGGGTATGCCGAGAATTGTGGAATGTCAATTAGGGAAATTTTTTAAATTTGTGTATTACATGAGTTCAATTGGTTGGCCATTCATAAAATGATATTGTTGTGCAACAAAGGTCTCTAAAAATGAGTGAAAGAAAATCTTTCAATCAAGAAGACAATGAAGGTTTATGAAGAGGGAGGGGGAGAGATAGGGAGAGAGATGGATGGGTAGAGAGAGGGAAACATTTCTAGAGATGGAGGGGAAGAGAGGAATATAGAGGTAGAGATGAATATAGAGTGAGAGAGGAAGAGACACAAATAGATAGAGGTAGAGATGAATATAGAATGAGAGAGAACAAGGGAGAAAAATAGATTACATATAGAGAGAGATAGAGGGAGAAATAAAGATAGACAGATAGGGAGATAGGGGGATAAAGGGGAGAGATAGAGAGGGACAGATAGAAAGGAAGAGATAATGAGATCAAGAAGAAGAGGAAGAGTGAGAGATAGAGATATAGAGAGATATATGGAAAGATATAGTGATATAAAGATAGAGATATAAGGAGATATAGAGAGAGGAGGAGAGGAAGAGAGAAAAAGAGAAAAAGAAAGAAAAATAGAGAGAAGTAGAGAAAGACAAATAGAGATGGAGAGGGAGATAGAAATAGGGGGAGATAGAGAGAGAGAGAGGAAGATATAGATAAATGGGAAGAGAAAGAAATAGATATAGAGATATATGGAAATATAAAGGGAGATAAAGGTTGAGATATAAAGATGGATAGGGGGGTGCTGTCATAATAGTGGTTTACAATTCCTGAGAGGAACAAATTTTAGCTAAAATCACATATTTTTAGAAAATATAATGATTTAATCCTTAAAAAGTTCCATTTTAAGGATTCCAATTGAAGAGGGTTTGATCAAATCACCTTAGATCAAACCCCTTGGATAGAACCTCGCTAGTTTTAAACCATACCTATATAAATGCGCCTCCTTTACACCTATCAAAATGCCATAAAAAATCACTTTTGATTTAGATTTAGGGGATCAAATGAATTCATTTAAAATTTATTTCAAATGATTATGGTATTCCTCAGAACAAGCTATCCAATGAATATAATTTTAATATGTTTTCATTTTTATGTATTTATTTTTAAGTTTTATTAAACATAGGTTTTTCATCGAAAATGAATTTCTTTGTTCTTCACATGTGGAAAAAATAGAAGATTATAAAAAAATTTGAAAAATATGAGTGCAAAGATATTGAATTCCTTGATCCAACAAAAAAATTAAATTAAATTTTGACATACAAAAAAGTTAGGTATTACTGATGGGTTGTAATTGTAATTCATTTGACTTTGAAACTTGATTAAGGAAAAAATATTCAATAAAAACTATCTAACCAAGTGGAAGCACTAGATATCAGAGTTACAAATCTAAATTTCAAAGAATTAGAATTTTATCCTTCATGGAAAAAGTTATGCATAATGGTAAGGCCACTTTTAAAAAATGTTGTTTTCTAAAAAAAATCTATTTTCGTGGGAGATGGAAAAAGAAGTGCAATTTGATTCCAAAAATTTTGAAAAAAATATTTTTAGAATCTACAGACAAAATTTGATGAGACTCTAGTTTACACCATCTTCAAATTCCTCACATTTTAGCCGCTATAGGTGTCCGAATGTGAAGATTTAGTTAAAAATAATAATTTCAATGTCTAGTTTGGCCAAAAATTGTAAACCACTATTATGGGATCACCCGGGGAGAAGGAGGGAGCAAGAGAAGGAGAGATGGGAGAGAGATAGAGAGGGAGGGAGAGAGAAAGGGGGAGAGAGATGGGGAATAGGGAGATATATGTAGAGAGGGAGAGAGAAGAAGAGGGGGATAGAGGGAGATGGAGATGGAGACATATAGATAAAGGGTGATATAGAGAGATAGAGAGGGATAGGAAAAGAGATAAAGAGATAGGGAGATATATAGATAGGTAGATATACATAGACAAGGATATGGATAGAAAGAGATAGAGAGATGAGTGAGAAATAAAGATAAAGATACAGAGTAGAAGAGATGGAGAGAGATGGAATGAATAAGATAGAGAGAAGAAGGGGGGAGCGAGAAAGGATATAGATGTATAGGGAGAAAGATAGGGAGAAAGATAGGGAGAAAGATAAAGAGAGATATAGAGAGATGAGTGAGAAAGAGAGGGGTACACATGATGAGATATAGATAGAGAGGGGGGAAGAGATAGGGAGATAGAGATAGAGGGGCAAAGAGTGAGAGAGAAAGAAGGTGATAGAGATAAGTAATAGAAAGAGGTATACATAGGTGAAAAGATAGAGAGATAGAGATAGAGGTAGAAAAGGAGAAAGAGGGAGTGTGTGTATATGAGAGAGAGATATATATTCCCAATGACTTCTCTCTGGCTATGTCGGATAATTCAACACCTAGATTATCTTGCCTTCGCAAAGTAAAATGCCTCACTGGTAAAGGTTTTATGGCGGGTGTGGAGGGATATCAGTTGGACTCTAACATTTCATCCTATGTCTTAGCTAGTTTGTTAGATATGGGGGTTTCCAAGGCTGATTCGAGGGTGATCATAAAGTGGTTGTTTAGGAAGGACATGTTGGTTGGTTTGGAAAGGACTTTGGCCACAACTTCATTAGGTAAGGGCATTCCCCATCCTCGTGACCTTGCATTGTTGGAAGACCCAAATGTGTTGGTTAAATTCTTCCCTTTTCTTTTAACGGTGGAATGGATCTATTCAAACATCAACGTTTGGCTTCCCCCACCGGGATCTCCTCCAGTCTGATGCTAACACTGGCAGGGAGAACATTAAGGGAAAATAAAATCAGTTTGTGCCTATTGGCTATTTCGTTGCTCATTGAATATTGTGCAACTACTAGTTTTTTAACTATTTAAAATAATATGAGCTATTAAATATAAGAGTTATAATTTTCATGATTTCAATCAAATACAATAGCAATAAGAATAAAACCATTAGTTCAATATCATTATATTGTCAATTCAATCATGATTACAAGTATGATCTAAGATTGTTTATTTGCTTAAATTTTTTTCAGGAAAGTCATAAATATAGAAAAATTGTAGATTCAAAAAGTGAATCCCCTGTTTCTTACAGCCAGCTAATAGAAATAATCTTGACAGGGAAAATATATAACAGGAAGAACATAGAGGAATTGTTAATAGACATTAAACAATATATTCAACATAAAAAAATAGATATAAAACCATTCAATGACAGAATTCTGCTCTGTTTCAAAAAATAGAGTTTTCTTCTTATTTCAACTGTAACAAAAGAATACAGAATAGAGAAAATTAAATAAAGAGTTTGATGCTCAAGGAATGCTAAAGGAAAATCACCTAAACTAAGCATGAAACACATGCTTTATTCATAGAGGAAAAAGACTACTTTTAAAAAAAATGAAAACTACTTTAAAGCAAAACACAAGCAAGAATAGTAAATGATATGCCACACATAGTTGATTGTGCAGATTGTTTTTCCATGCTAGAATAGACAAAATCCTCGTAGCATCTTCACTGCATCACTTATCTTCATACTTCCCCTTGATGCTAAGAGGGCTCACGATCTGATCACGAAGTAACATAAAATAATCTCTTGCTACTGCTTTGGTGAAGATATTTGCTAATTGATCATGAGTGCTGATGTGTTTCAATTCAACTTCCTTCTTTTGTACTAAATCATGGATGAAGTGATGCTTCAAATCAAAATGATTTATTCTACTGTGATGAACCAGATTCTTTGCCAACTTGATGGCACTTATATTGTCACAATAAATCACTGTAGGCGAATCTATTTCTCACCAATTTCTTCTAAAACTTTTCTAAGCCAAAGAGCTTGTGTACCTACTGAGGTAACTACAACATACTTTGCTTCTGTGGATGAGAGAACAACCATGCTTTGTTTTTTGGAACTCCAAGTAATCAAACTAGAACCAAAGGAGAAACAATTTCTAGATGTAGACTTACGATCATCCATACTACCTCCCCAATCTGAATCACTAAAGCCAACAATATTGAACCTTGTAGAAGAGTAGTAATGAATACCAAAGTCTAGGGTGTCTTTCACATACCTCAAAATTCTTTTAGCTACCTTCATGTGTATTTCTGATGGATTTGTCATATACCTTGAAACAAGTGAGACTGAATATGCGATATCAGGCCTTGTGTGGGTTAGAAACATCAAACTCCCAATAATACTTTTGTAAGCTGTCTCATCAACTAATTCAACACCATCATTCCTACTCAACATAACTCCATGAGAACTTGGAGTGGAGTATGGTTTACAATCAACCATGTCAAACTTCTTCAACATATCTTTTGCATATTTGGTTTGGCAAATGAAAATTTCATTTTTACATTGATAAACCTCCATTCCTAAAAAATATTTCATGAGACCAAGATCTTTCATTTCAAATTCTTTTATCATAGCAATTTTGAACTCATCTTTCATCTTATAACTGCTACCCATATACAAAAAATCATCAACATACAAACTTATAATAAGAATATCATTACCTTCTTGTTTGTAATAAAGGGTAGGTTCATTCTTACTTCTCTTGAAGCCATTCTCCTGAAAGTATCCATCAATCCTAGCATACCATGCTCTTGGTGCTTGCTTGAGGCCATACAAAGCCTTCTTCAATTTGTAGACATGATTCTCTTTTCCTTCCACTTGAAAACCTTGTGGCTGTTCCACATAAACTTCCTCTTCTAAGTACCCATTCAAGAAGGCACTTTTCACATCCATATGATGTATGCTCCAATTATTTTGAGCTGCTAATGAAATCAACATTCTAATGGTCTCTTGTCTTGCAACTGGTGCAAATGTCTCTTCATAATCAATCCGATACTTTTGTGTGAATCCTTTAGCAACTAATCTTTCCTTATGCCTTTCAACACTTCCATCACTGTTATGCTTAGTCTTGTAGATCCATTTGGTGCCAATCTTCTTCTTGTCATGTGCAAGTTTTGTAAGCTCCCAAGTATCATTCCTATGAATGGAATCCATCTCTTCTTGCATTGCTTGCATCCAAACCTCATTAGTACATGCTTCTTCAAAAAATGATGGTTCAAAATCAGCCTTGGTAAATAAAGAAAAATTAACTATCTCACCTATTGAATTTTCTTCATGTGCTTGATTGGCACTCCTTTGATAAATATCACTCAAACTTTTTACTTTCCTTCTACAACTTGGAGTTGAAGTTGGACTTGAAGAATTAGATGAGGGGTTGCTTGGTGGATTTATATGACTTGGAACAACAACATTAGTGGGCTGCTCAATATCATCATTCAAAATAGATTTTGACTTCTCCATATGGCCTTTTTGATGACCATAAACTCCCCCTTCATCAAAAATCACATCTCTTGAAACAATAAGCTTATTAGTGCTCAAGAGGATTATATAACCTGTAAGCTTTGCTTTCCTCACTATACCCAACAAAAATACATTACTTACTTTTTGCATCTAACTTTTGTCTATTCTGATCAGGGACATGGACATAAGCTAAACAACCAAAAAACTCTGAAATGATTAACATTAGGCCTTTTCTCATACCATGGTTCATAAGGAGTCATCTTCTCAAGTGAACTTGTGGGACTTTGATTGAGAATATACACTGCTATAGCAACTGCATCTCCCCAATAAGAGTTACTCAATCCCTTGGTTTGTAACATGCTCCTTGCCATTTCTACCATAGTGCAGTTTTTCCTTTTAGCTACTTGATTTTCCTTTTAGCTACCCCATTCTGTTGAGGTGTGTATGGAGTGGTGAGTTTCCTCTTGATGCCATTCATATCACAATAATCTTGAAAGGCTCTTGAATAGAATTCTCCACCATGATCAATCCTTAAACATTTGATTTTGCACCCTTTCTCATTTTCCACAAGTGCTTTAAACCTTTTGAATGTATCAAGGGCTTCATCCTTAGCCTTCAAAAAATACACCCAACATTTTTGTGAGTAATCATCAATAAAAGTGATAAAATATGACGACTTACCTAAACTCTTTGTTTGCATAGGTCCATAGATATCTGAATGAACAAGTTGAAGGTGGTAATGGGCCCTCCATGTAGTGCCTTTTGAAAACTTTTCTCTTGCATGCTTTCCTTTAGCACATCCTTCACAAACCTCCTTGTGCTCTTCAACCTTAGGCAATTCAGAAACTAACACTTGTGAGGTCAAAAGCTTCAAACTGTGAAAATTTAAATGGCCATACCTTAGATGCCACAACCAACTGGCATCCTCATATGCCATATTGGCAAGGCTGCTATTATGTTAACCAAATCTCAGTGGGAACATCCTATTTTTCGTCATAGACACAACTGTGACTACTTTGTTGCCTTGACTCATATCAAAAATTTTACATTTCTTATTTTCAAAGACAACTCTATAGTTCTTCTCACATAATTTTCCAACACTTAACAAATTATGTTTTAACTCAGGAGTGTAATAAATGTCTTTAACACTCTTCATACCTTCTTTTGTGTGGACCTCCATAACTCCTTTTGTAGCAACCACCAATTATTTATCATCACCAAGCTAAATATTTGACTTGAAACTTTCATCCTTTGTTGAAAACAACTTCCCATTTCCTGACATATGGTTAGAGCATCTAGAATCTAGGTACCAAACATCTTGACTAGTATTTTCACCTTTAGAATAAGATAAAAATAAATTATCTGGAGGATTTTCATCACTTTCTTGAGCATAATTAACATTTTTACCTTATTTTAATCTACATTCTCTTTCAAAATGTCCATACCTATTACAATAGTAACATTGAACATCCCTTTTATCAAATCTTCCTCTACCTCTGCCTCTTGAACCACCTCTTCCTCTTGAAAAACCTCTGCCTCTACCTCTTGAATTACTCTGATTTTGACCTTTACCTTGGCTTTGATTGCTTTTGCTACTACTACTGCCATCATCATTCTTTGTGATTTATACTTCTGAGGAAAAGGCTTTATCAACACTTTCTCCAAAATAATCTTTTAGTCTTTCTTCATGTGATATCAAAGATCCAACAAGGTGATCGAATTGAAGGGTTGTCAAATCCTTACTTTCTTCCATTATTATGGCAATGTGATTCCATCTTGGTGAGAGAGATCTCAACACTTTTTTTTATCAAAACCTCAGTGTTCACAGTTTCTCCAAGTGTAGCCATCTTATTGACCACATCTTTTAATTTTACACAATACTCACTCACACTTTGTGCTTCTTGCATCTTTAAATTCTCAAATTCTCTCTTCAATGTCTGTAGCTTGACAACTTGGACCTGATCACTACCTTGGTAAGCTTCTTTTAGAGTCTTCCAAGCATCCTCAGTTGTCTTTGCACCTGCAATTCTTGGAAATAGACTCTTGTCTAGAGCTATTTGAATGTGAAACAATGCTCAAAAATTATTCTTCTTGGCCTCCTTCATTGTTGTTCTTTCATTGACTAGGAGGGCATTCCAATCAGCTGGCTCTTGGTAACCTGATTCAACAATCTCCCACAAATCTTTTCCTATTAAAAAAGTCATCATTTTTATACACCAATAATCATACTCATTTCCATAAAACTCTGGAATGGGCAAGCTGTTAGAATTTGACATGATAATCTTTGGCAAAATTCCAACAACTAGATCTTAAACTCAAAATAAAATACTTGCTCTCATACCAATTGTAGATTCAAAAAGTGAATTCCCTGTTTCTTACAGCCAACTGATAAAAATAATCTTGACAGGGAAAATAGATAACAGCAAGAACATAGAGAAATTATTCCAAGCCAATGAATTAACAGACACTAAACAATATATTCAGCATAAAAAAATATATTTAAAACCATTCAATGACAGAATTCTACCCTGTTTCAAAAAGTAGAGTTTTCTTCTTATTTCAGGTGTAACAAAAGAATACAGAATATAGAAAATTAAATAAAGAGTTCGATGCTCAAGGAATGCTAAAGGAAAATCACTTAAACTAAGCATGAAACACATGCTTTATTCATAGAGGGAAAAATACTACTTTTAAAACAAATAAAACTGCTTTAAAGCAAAAGACAAGCAAGAATAGTAAATAATGATTTTGATGGTTAAAATAGATTGGTAAGTAAATTTATCTATAATTCTTACTAAATTTTTCTTATTTATATTAAATTATATTTTATTAAATTGTTAAAAAATTTAAGTTGTGTATGTGTTTTTATAATTAACTTGATATTGTATATAAAAGGTTTAAGTTATGAATGTTATAATATAAAAAAAAATTGTTTTCAATTTTTATTTGTTAGTTTGATGTGCAAATAATGTTGCATACTAATTAAATTTCTCTTGATTGGTTAAGTGACATTGTGCAATTATTCTATGTTAATTTAATGTTATGAATGCTATATAATATAAAGAAAAATATTTCTAATATATTTTTAATGCATCTTTATATTTTATAAACACACATCTAAAATAAAAAGTGTGATTGTAAGAAAATATAACTTAATGAGTAAACATACATTTAAAGTTAAAAGTGAAATTATAAAACAAATTGTAAATTTATTTTATTTTTCTTTTATTAAGAATTATCTTTTAATATGATAAATGCTAGTCTACTAATCTCTAATAAAATATATAACTATTAAAAATGATTACACACAATAAATTATAAATTATCAAATCAAATTGAATTATATATATATATATATATATAAAATCATAATTAAATATTTTGAACTAATTTTTTAGTAATGTTTTATTTTTATTTTTGAACTTTTAAATTTTATATCTATGATATGGATGATAATAAAAATAAATAAATAAATGATGTTCATTAGTAAATTATAATTGAATTATATTTTAGAATAAAATAATTTGAACTTATATTTTACTCATAAAATTTTTTATTTTTATTTTTCAAATATTAAATTTTATAATTATTATATAGATGCAAAAAAAATTAAAAAAAATCATTAACAAAGTAAATCAATATTTCATTTCAATGTAAAACAATAAAAAATCTTTAAAAGATTATTATAATCAATGGTTGAGGTGACTATATAAATTAAATGCAAAAAGGTTTGGAATATTTTTTATTACCCACCATTCCATAATAATCGTTATAAACTATTATTAGATCATCCCATGATTGATAATAGAAGATTTCACCTCCATTGGAACTAACATTATGAACTTCTAATAGGAATGAGTAATACATATTGAATGAAGGTTGAGAAAAAAAGAATTATGATCCTAAGGGGTTGATTGACAATGTGAGATTAAGTGTAGGATGATCAATATTTGAGAATGAATATTTTTAGAGAAGAATTAATGAGGAGTTGTCTCACCAAGGCCAAGATATATATACGTCTTGAGAAAATACAGGAAAAATACTTATGGCAAAGATGAGAAAAAAAAATTGGGTACAAGGGAGATTTTTTATTTTTTTTGTAGGAAATTACAAACCCATTGGAATTGGAAAGGCTTGAAGCCTGATTATAGAGCATGGATACTCTAAGAGTATTACCGCTAAGGTTAACACCATATAGCCTAGAATCCTACTCTAGCAAGTAGAGATAAACAAGGCCATGAAGAAGAAACACCTATAATGAAGGATAATCTTGAGAATACATCATATTGTTAAGCCCTTTCAAATGGATGTGGAAGAATCCCTTATTAAAATATAAGATATATATATGACTTGAGAAAATACAGGAAAAATACTTATGGAAAAGATGAGAACAAAAAAAAGACTGGTTACAAGGGAGATTTTTTGTAGGAAATTACAAACCCATTGGAAAAGCTTGAAGCCTGATTATAGAGCATGGATACTCTAAGAGTAATACCGCTAAGGTTAACACCATATAGCCTAGAATCCTACTCTAGCAAGTAGAGATAAACAATGCCATGAAGAAGAAACACCTATAATGAAGGATAATCTTGAGAATGCATCATATTGTTAAGCCCTTTATTATTCCTTATCAAATGGATGTGGAAGAATCCCTTATTAAAATATAGGTAGATTATATTAAAACTTAGTAAATTGGTGAGCATATTCTAGAATATTTAAGGGAAATATACAACATTGCATCTCATCCAAGATAGTAAAGCCAAGATTTTCAAATGGAATAGGTCCACTAATTAAGTGTTGCTCATAAATTCGGCCTTGTTATACAAGATGTAAGGAAAAGGGCATGAGAAGAACATCTAGCGAGTGATGAATTTGTGAATTTTGAGTTTAAATTGGTATTTTTGAAAATTAAACTCAATACATAGATGGAAAATAACCAAATCAAAGAATTTTTTTATCTCACTCCTAATGGACAATCTAATTCTCTAATATATGATGAAAAAACTAGACATATAAATGGATTAAATTTCTCCTAATTAGGGTATTATTATTTTTAGTATAATGGTTTCATTTTATTAAATTGATGGGATATTACTTTAGTTATTACCCTAAACATTGTAAGAAGAGAGACTTGATTCATGGTATTTTTGATAATGTAGAATAAACCAAAAGTTTTTAGTTCGGCTCTAAATTTTCTCTTGGGTTTTAAATCTTGGAAATGTAAGCTAATTCCCTTAATCATAATGAGCCTCAAATATGTTAAAGTACTCACTAATTAAGTGGGAAATTGACTCTTAGAAGAGTGGGAGACACTTTTTCTCCTAAGGATACATCTATTTTTAAGAAATTGCAAGCTTACTATGAAAAGATACAAGATGCACATGCTTTATTAGTGAATGAATTCAAAAATTAAATAAACATCCTTAAAAAATTTTAAAATTGAAATTGAGGGGAAATATCCAAAACTCTTTGCAATCTATTCGAACAAGTTATAAAATGAAGTTTAAATACTTAAGGAAATCCATAAATTGAGAGAGAATTTGTGTGCATATAAAGAGTCTAAGGATACTCTCAAAAATAATTCTAGGGATAACATTTACTAATAATTTGTATTTTCAAAGAAAGGGTACAAAATTTCATAAGGATGGTAAAAATAGTATGAGATTAATATAAAAATGTCCAATATTCTCTCATGCATGTGTGAGAAAAGGTGCCTACCTAGATAGAGGCATGGAATAATTGGTTTTCGAGGGTTGCAATAATGAAAGTAATACGTGGGAATGTCAAGTATGATGTATCTTATCCCTTGGGTATCCCACATGTCACTGGGGATTTAAAATTATTGAGTGAAATATCTAAATTTGTGAATTGAATAGTAGGTATACTCAATGAGAGAGTAAAGTATTTTGGTGCATTATTAAACTAAGGATTACCTCCTCTATGAGAAAATGATAAAAAAAATAAATCCCTTCGAGACATAGAAGAATAAATATGGATAGATAGTGACACATTTTATTAAAACCATGTTAAAAGAAGAAAAAAATGGTCCAATTCTATGTAGAATAAATTTAGGAATAATTCTTAAGCTAGAGGTAAGATTGAAAAAAATATTAAGTATGCAAGGGTAGAATTAGATGCTTAGTATATTTTTATTAGTGTGAATATTAAAGTTTTGTGCCTAGTAATTTATTCCTCTAGGAAATTAGGGGACACATTCACATGTTAAGTTTACTTAGGATATAATATTCCTTCTAGAAGTCATAGCTGGATTTTCTAGAAGCCTTATCTTATCTATGCATCATTTCCTAGCTAGTTAGTTTTTTGTCACATGTGATAGGATTAAGTCTTTTTTCATGATATTGTCTAATCCTATCTCACTCCTTGTCTATATAAGAAAGGTTTCATGTGTACATTTGCATCAAGCAATCTTGGAAGCTCTTAATGAATTTTGTCATATTGACATTGCATAATCTCTCAAAGTTCTAGTGTGCATTCTTTAAGCTTTTCCAGTTTATGTAGCTTTGATTTTCACTTATAATGTTCTTGGGTTATTCAATCTATTTTATATTTCTAACAATTTTCAATGTTGAAAAGCTAAAGGAATTCTTTGAATTTTTTTTGTCAATCAAGAGAACTATGAAGTATTGAAGAAGACATACAATTAAGGATATTTTTATTCTTTGTAATTCATTATTCTTTCTAAGTAATCAAATCCTACTTCACATTTATTATTTGAATTATATGTACATGGTCAAACTTGTCTAAATGATAATCATAAAGTTGATTGAAAATAATGTAGTCAAGAATGGACCATAAAGTTGTTAACACATTTATTTAAAAATAAATCTAGATATTTTATGTATTATATTTTTCTAGTGGAACTATAGTAATTGACAAGATTGATAGATGTCAGCAATAGAGGGAAATATTTGAAAAAATATATGTTATGTTATGGTAGGGGAATAAAATGATGTTATGGATAATTTAAAATGATGTTATGGATAATTTGGGTTTATTCCATAGATCTGGTTATTAATTGTTTAATCATTATGTTAATAATGAAACTCTTTAACTATATAAGAGGTAAGGGATTACTCATTCAACACATTTTTTTTATTGAAAATTCTTAGAGGGTTTGCTTGAAATATAAGATCAAAGGGTCTAGAAATTAAATTTTATTATTCTTTGTAATAATGATGTTTCTAGATAGAAATTGTAAGGAGAGTATGAAATATTTTTTCATTTGGTAGTATATATGGTTTTACCCAAGTACCTATCTTTTTAGTTATATGTTTGATGGTAAGTGGTTGTACACATGTTCTAGACTTGTGAAGCCTAAAAAACTTAATGGAATTAGATGATGAAATTTCATATCTTGTGGATATCTAAATAAAATGGGGAGATCACTTTTAGAAGCTTATTAGTCATATAACATTAAGGATAGTTATCCAAAGCCACTAACCAACTTTCCATATTGATAGAATTTTTTTTACAAAGCTTTAAGAGACTCCCATTATTCTACATTGAAATGGGGTTGGTGGTATACAACTATATTAATTTCCTTCTTTCATCTCATGAAGCTAAGAGGAATATAAGGTTAATAAGAATAATAATGAGAATCTTTCATTGCATTCATTATAGTCTTATAGTGATTCTAATTCATTTAAATAGTTTTGGAATGTTGCAAACCCTAGACCCAAGAGCACTTTTAAAATTGATAATTGCATATTCAAAAGTTTAAAATTGTAATATGAATTGATGAGTTTCAATAATCCAAGTGAGATGAGCATATTCACTTTCCTAGAGTAGAATGTACATGTTGTGTATTGGGGGTTTGAAAATATTTGATGTGTAAGAGACCTTTTAAAAAAGTATTAAAGCATTTTAGACATGTCCTAAATATATTTTCTATAATACTTTTATACTTTCCTTTTTGGAAATCAATATAACACATTCCTCGATAGTTAATTCAAATGATCTCCTATTCTTCATTATTTACTTTAGGAATTATTCATTTTTAGTATAAAATTCCAATTAACTTGTTAGGATTATGTTAATTGGGATTCAAGTAATACTATAAAATTTCTTTCTAGAGATGCATCTTAATATGGAATTTCCCAAAATAACACATTCCTCGATAGTTAATTCAAATGATCTCCTATTCTTCATTATTTACTTTACGAATTATTCATTTTTAGTATAAAATTCCAATTCCCTTGTTAGGATTATGTTAATTGGGATTCAAGTAATACTATAAAATTTCTCTCTAGAGATGCATCTTAATATGGAATGGTTCATTCTTAACATGCATGGAGTAAATAATGTTCCAAAGGATTACTAAACAAAGTTTGATTTTTTTAGTCAAGTAGCATTTGACAAAACTAATTCTTGCAAGATAAGATAATAAATATTATGCTTCTCAAATTATCGAGACCATAAAATATAAACACATTATAGATTTGAAACATGTTGTATGGAGACCACAAAATTATAGGTGAATTATTAATTGTATTGAAATTTTAATTTACAATAGCAAATAATTAATCTGCTTAAGTTATTTATTGATTAATCACCTAGTCATAAATAAAAATTAGTTAAGTCATTATTATAATTATTATTTTGATAATACAACATTACAAGGTAATTTAAAAATTTGTATTTTTACAATGTTTCAAAGGCAATCACCATGCCACTATGTGGTGGCACTTGCCACTTTATGTAAAATAATAGTAATTTTTTAAACTTAGAAAGTATATAAGACAATATCAATTGAGAAATTTAATAGATAAGTATGATTTTTTCATAGTCAATGTAGATGATTTTTTATGATTTTAGATATAAGTGATAAACTCTTTTTACATCAATATTTGGGGTCACACTCATCACTAAGTATAATTTGAAACATTAGTTTGTATATTTAATTTTCAATAAAATATAAAATAAATATCTAAACTAATATAGAAATTACTAATATATTATTTCCATCATAACCTCCACACCCCTTCCAACTTCATGTTTATTTATTTATTTATATATATATTTTATATTTTATCTATAATTTTTTCATTGTATCTATTAATTTTATAATGTATCTCTTAAACACTAGTTTTACCTCATTCTTCTACCATTAAATATCCTTCCTTGGCCTTCTCTCATGCATTTACCTTGTTTAAATCTTGACTAGTTTAATGTCAATTTTCTCTCTTTACTCTCCTCTAAAAAACCCAACATCTTAACCTCTTCCTTTTCATTAATTATCTTATCATGTTTCTATTGGAATTGAATATATTACTAGTACTATTATGTTATCTTTTACAAGTTTTATTTATTAGAAATGTTATGATATGAATCTCCTTTTTAGTCCAATTTATCATTATTTTTTATTTAAATAGTAGGGTAAGGGCCCTAATCCCAAAAAAAACAATGAAAAATTAAGACCACCAGGCTACAGTTCAAACAAAAACAAGGACACTAGGCTAGCCAAAGAACAACACCAAGTTACTAGGAAACAATCATAAGAAAAAAACCAAAATGGCATGTAGACCCCATAACCAAAAATAAATAGCAAAAGAAACCTAAACTATTCATTTTGGTAATTAATTAAATTCTATTCATGGTTAAGAAGCTCCAAGTCATTCCTCCGGGGTCCTTAGCTTCACCAGCAGTGCCCTCTTTCAACATGCCATCATCCTATTTATCCTCCTTTTTATATTTCATTTTTTGATTTTTGAAATCCTAGACATCGTTCCAAATATTTCTTTGTTCATGATCCCATAAGTGATTGAAATCATGCTACTTAAAGCACAATCCTATTGCAAATATGGTTGTCGTTGCACCAAAAGCTTGACCTGTTAATGCACATTACGACCACTAGAGTTAATGAATCCACAAAAGGTGGTTAATCCATGTCATGAACCCAAGAGCTTTGTTGCACAACAAAAGGAGACACAGGGCACACACCTTACAACAATCCACCCTAGTGCAAGCAAGGGGTTCGAACTCATGACCAAGGCTCTAAAACTAATTTTTACAAAGACGGTTGTCATTGCACTGAAAGATTGACCTATTAATGCCTGATACAATAACACTTGAGATAACAAATCCACATGAGGTGGTTAAGCTATATCACGAAACCGAGTGTTGTGCTGCATAGAGAAAGGAGACTAAGGGCTCATGCCGTGTAACATATGTAGGGCTTAAAAAAATCTCAACCACCTTTATATATATATTTAATGTTTTTTTTTAAATATCCTCTGATAAAGTATTAAGTGTCAGATTTAAACCATATTTAGCTAGATTTAAATTGTCGTCGGGTCTAGTTGGGTGGGGGGGGATATTTTTTAATGTAAAATTAAATTAAATTTAATGAAGTTTTCAAATCCACCACCCTTGGAAGTGGCACCATTGGCAGACCTCCAGCTAGCCATCGAGCCACCACTAGAGAGCCACCAGGAGGTCATGTTATAACATTTTTTTCAAACACATGTAACTTTTTCCCACAATGTCCATTTTTCTACTTATTGTAGTCATTGGAAAGCTCTTTTTGTGCTCTTCACTATGGAGTTGGTTTGGTTTCATAATGTTTCCATTTTTATATTTTTTTGCATCCTGGAAGTTAGATGTTCTCATTTTCACTATTTTGAGCATAACTTTTACATACCGAGTCAAATTTTTGATTTCAAAGAGGCGTTGGAGAGAATTTGTAGTGTACTACACAATGGTTTGGATTGTTTCTCAGTTTGAGGATCATCTTAAGTTTGGTACTTTTTTGATCACTTGTAAGAGCTTGAGATTAGGAGTGTTATTGTGTGAGTATCCAAATGAGTCAAGAGGCAAAAAATTGAGGGAGTACGTGTTTTTATATGTTATTTATGATGCTATAGTTGATTATTAGATTGGTGCTTCCTGGTGTAGGCTTACAAGTGTTTTTTAGAGTTGGACTTTGATGGTGACAGGTACACACATTGTCTTTAGTTTTGAGGACATGGTTGGACATGGTTTGAGACATGGAGTCTCGTATGGATAATAGCTGAGTGCAAGTACAATGATGGCTGTGATTATGGTGTCATAGGTATCTATGTACATTTGATGCATTGAAATGACATGATCATGTTTTTGGTTGTTTGGTGGTACATGATTTGGTATTAGGAGATTATTCTTATCTTCATGATGCTTATTTGGTTACTTGACTATGATTACTCATTTGTGGACATGATTGGAAAATTAGATCTATGGTTGATTTGGTGTATCAGTTTTGATGTCTACAAGATTATCTTCTTTGATATCTAAGTTTTCAAGTTACTAATGTGATGATGAGTTTGCATGTTTCAATGGTTGGATCTATCAGTTATGTAGTTGTATGAATTAATCACTCATTCAGTTGTAGTGGGATGACTCAGATGTGGACTGTCTATATCCACTAGGTTTGATTCATTATTGTTGCATATTTTATTAGTTTTCCTTATATGTGGTAATTTGTGCATTATTATGTTGCTTTGGTATTGAGAGGATGGATGGTTATTGAAGCATAGATCTTTGGTAAAGGTGTTATGAATCTCTTGCTCAATTAGGGTTTTCCACCTAAAGGAGAGATAAACCCCAAAATATAGGTGGTTGACTCAAACTAATGCTAGTACAATGAAAATATACCTAACTGAAATGTCCTAGATGCATCAAACAAATAAAAATGATTGATATTAATGAAAAACCTAAGAAATGTGAAGTGGTGGAAAACATAGTGTGATATGCAAACAAGTATAAAAGATGTAAAAGAAGTCCTAAAAATGAAAATATAATAGAACAAGAACAAAAGAGGATAAATATTAGGTACCTAGAAACTCTGAAGATCTAAAGGTAACTCTAAAAAATTGAAAATGTTGACTTTTGAACTATCTGGGACTCATTCGCTAACCTGGGCGAATTAGTCCTAGATTAGGGTTTTTGTCCAAAATCCTTTTTCTTCCAAAAGGGTACTAGAATCTACATTCTGTCATGATAGATACCTTTAGTAGGACTTAGTTTCTATTAGTGGTGAATCAATCCACTTTCTACTTTTTGAAAATAGAAACTACAAATTTGTACTTTATCACCTGTACTACTCTTCCAAACTAATTTCTAGGTTTGAATCTTCAAAATTCCCTACAAAATAGAATACATTTTTTTTTCTAATGGGGGTTTTTCCTTGATCAAACCCCTAGTTGGTATTTAAACCTTGGAAAGATAATAAAATCAGCATAAACCCTAGCCTTAAGTGTATCTAAGACTAGGAAATTCTAAAACAATGCATAACCCTATTCTAATGTGCTAGAATAAGATTGTTTAAAGGAACTTGAATGATGAAAGACTTGAATGCACGAAACCCTACAACATTTTAAATGTGAATAAATGACATGCAAACCTTGAATCTAAAGATATAGTGAAAATGGAAGATGGAATCACTTTGGAAACAAGTCTTTAGGCTTTATTTGATGGCTAGTTGTATCTCCTCAACCTAGATTTCTCCATGATTCTCCATAGGAATCCATGATCAATGACATGTAATGAATATATTGAATGAGAAGTGAGCTTGAAGACTTGCAAAAACCCTAGCTTGTTGTCCCAAAGCTTCAACTTTGGTGTAGAAAGATTGATGAATCTTCTTGCGGAAACACTTGGATTTTAAATTTTTGCATGTAAAAATGTCTAAAGATCATGAAAAATGACCTAAAAATGTGTTGTTATAGGCACGGACACCTAATTTCCCATTATTTAAACCTAAGAGGCTGACATCCACTGAAAATTTGAATTTAGTGAAATTCCCGCTCAAAATTAAAATTTTCCCCATAAGGGACTCATTTGCCACCCTTGGTGAATGGGTCCCACCAGAGGGGAATCCTTCACCCAAGGTGAAAATAGGTCCGACCTAAGGTTTTTGGAGGTGGGTTTTGAGATATGAATTAATTAAGTTTTATTTGTCAGTATTTGTATGAATTTTTAAGTGAAATGAGCCTCTAGATAAAAAAATAATGGGTCTTAGGGGCCTATAAATGTTGTTTTCAAGAATAATTAATGTAGGGGTACTTAAGAGTAAGTCCAAATTAAGCATGAAATTGTCTCTTTTTCCAAGAGCATCCAATTTTCTATGCCATAGTTAAAGTATTTGATTAGTTAGGTGATGGGACTTGTAGCATGTGGTTTGATCACAATGTCATTATATCTTCTTGTTACCCATAGGTATACTATGTATCATGTACCTTTAAATTTTGTCTTCCTTGGCCTTTAATTTATCACTTTTCACCCAATTCTAAAGTCTTTACCTTCATTTTAGCCTTTGTCATGGGATTCTCTAAGTTTCTAACTCCTTGTCGCACATTCTTTAAGTTTTGAGACCTAAGTCACTAGCGCTTAGTGTTTTTAACCCCTTGTTGTTGGGTTCATGTTTTTCCTAACCTCCTAATGGCCTGACTTGTTCTCCTTTCATAATGTCAAGTGTGTCATTTTATTGTGTAGTCGATGAGTCAGACATTTTCATAACTTTGTAACTCCCAACTTTAGGCTATAAAGTTTGAATTTTCTGCGACAAGGTGATATGTTGTTCTTCTCACATGTTTTGAGGCATCACCTATGCATTTAATGAGGTGTACAGTGTAACCTAGATATGTCTTATTAAGGATTTTTGCAAAGCACACAAATCTTAGTGTTTGCTTTATCGATGACTAAAATAAAGTGCCATATTAATTCAACACCAAATACACATCTTGTCATTTTACATGACTTAAGGTGGTGGGATTTACTTGGTTGAGTCTTCAACTTTGTATGTCCACCTTCTACATTTATTTCTTCAAGTATATGAGTGTTCCTTTGTATATTGTGAGCTCATGTAGTCTGGAATTGAAAATCGTTCGCTCCGTGTAAGGGACACAGAGCTGGGATCCTTTAAGTTGGAGGAATTTTGGGCATGTTTGGAAAGTAACAAAAGATTTTCTTTTGATGCAAAGTTGTTAGAAAGAGGATTAGCTCATGTCGAGAGTTTTTCAAAAATTTTGTTGTGTGTGGACCTAATTGGCACATGTGAGAGAAGATATATTCTAGAAACACACAATCAAAGCCGTGGATAGGACTATCGTTGCTAAAATTTCTCCTGGAGTAGTGTCCCATGTGCTAAATATTCTTGAGAAGGTGCCCATAAAGGACATGTCTATTGCAATGGCTAGTGAGATTTTCAAAGCTAATGAGGATTGGTGCAAGAATTCTATAGCCAAGGGGTGGTTGAAGTCAGAGAGAAAAGGCAAGTCACAGTTACCTGCCAAACTTAAGAGAATACATTTCAAAGGGGAAATAGTAGATGCCATTTCTTTGTTACATTGCATTGTTGGAAATGCACAAATTGAGTCTTTTGAAGATTGGATGTGTTAGTTTATTTTGGTTATCTATTATGAGAATGTGTTCATTGATTGAGCTAGTATAATTTTCTTTCATTTGAATGAACAATTAGTCAATTTCTAGAAAACTGCTACCTTCCATCTGTGTTCTTACTTAATATACGTTATAGCTAGTCAAAGATTCTTTTGGCTAGGATTAAAGCCATAGGTACCTACATCTTCTGGTATGCTTATATATAAGTGCTATCCACAGTTTACCAAACAAGTTGGAATGGAAGATTTTTGTCTTCTTAATGATGGATTCTTGATGGATGCTATGAAGAAATTGGATGGAAACCCTAAAATATGTCTTTCTCCTGAGTCAATGAATCTTATATCAAAGTATGGAAGTATCTATATTAAAATTGATAGGTTTTCCTACTTGAGGATAGGAGGTTTTAAGAAAGCCCCATTAAAATTTCCTAGATATCTTGAAGACTTGCTGGTGTTCCTGGAGGTTTGTAGAAAAATGGCCATGGTGAATGTAAAGTACATGAATATGGGGAAGTGTGAGTATGCTTTCCTATTGACAACTCCTTCCTTCACATGTAAAAATAATCAGATGGCCAAATGTGCTAAAGGAATTATTAAAGAATATAACCTCCAACATTTATTCATGAGGGATAATTTTGATAGAAAAGGTTTTGTGAGACATAATTTATATGGAGGGAGTTCATATCAGCATTTTCCTTCTATTGAGGACTCACTGAAAGGAAAATGGTGACAAATTGCAAGTTCTACTCAAGAACCAAAATCATCTCAAAGAAATGAGTAGGGGTCCACTTAGACAGTTGTAGTGGGTACATCATTAGGGAGAGTGGCTACTAGGTCTTCTAGTGAAAATTCACAGTCCGGGGGTGATGGTGAAAAATCTAAAGAGATAGCTAAATTAAAGTCAATATGTGAACATGATAGCATATCTACCCCTACTCCTAAAAAGAAGACCAATCAAATAAAACCCGTTCTTGAAGATTCCAATGCCATTTTTAAGAAGATTGTTGAAGACAATACCTTTCCTCCTTTTGCTGAAGTACCCTTTTCTCTAGTGGAAAGTATACCAATCACTCCCAGTGAGTCTAAGGAAATTTATCAAGGAAACAAGGATTCTATTTTGGTAGAAGCCTTCCCAGTATGACTAAAAAAGGAAGTAGAGAAAAAGAGAAAATATACTCCTACAACAACAATTGGAGTAGATATAGTTGAAAAGTTGCTCCAGACATCCTCAAGGCTAAAGAAAGCTCAGAAAATGTTGAGAATGTTGACTGGCCCTACTTCTAGTAATCAAGTATTGGAAATTGCAGACCCTATAAAAGATCTAAATGAGAATGAGATAATAGTAGCTATCTATAAAGTCACACACATTGATATGGGGCCCAAACACTTGAAGGTGATGTGTATCACACTAATTATTTGGTCAATTCCTTGATTAAGTAGGTAAAGGAAGAAAGAAAGGAAAAGGTGGCATTGCAATCTCAGGTACTTGATTTGAAAAAATATATTTCCTCTATAGTTCCCCCTTCTATATCTAGTCAAGCCTCAAGTTCTCAAGCAAAAGTTATTAATGGGTCAACAATGCTATTAATCAGAAAGAATATGAGCTATTCCAAAAATGTCAGTGAATGGATTGATGAAATGACTCAAGATACTATCATCTTTATTAGTAAGTCTGTGCTTTTCTACACTCAAGTTGTTTATAAAAGGAAAGAATTGATGGAAAAGCTATAAGTTAGGAAAGATCAACCTAGCCTCTACGTGCTCTCACAAGAAGTGAAAGATTTGATTTCCATGGATCAAATAAAATTAATCAATGAGAAAATTGTGAGTGATCCAAAGAAGCTAGATCCTTCTTGGTCTGACTCATTGGAGTGGAAATTAAGCATTTATGACAGCCTAGTAAAGGATATTTTTGCAGCACTCAAAAGGTATCTGGATATGCTAGTCGAGATTAAAGGAAATCGTCATGACCTGAAAGTAGAGATAACTGATGAGTTTGATGAGAATATTCTAGATTCAAAGGAAATTTGTCTGAAATTCAAAGAAGTATGAACAACAAGGATATCGACTATCTTGCCACAATAACAAGAGAATCTTTCTCAAAGCTTGGTAGATTGCAAGTCTACCTCAATTCCTTTAAAATTAAAGCAAATAGGAGGTCTGACACTCTAAACAAGTCTGAGGCTGCTCTAACCAAAGTAAGAACAAGCTACAAAGACTACAAATCTAGGATTAAGGTACAAAGACTACAAATCCAGGATTAAGGCACAAGAAAAACTATTACAGCAAGAAGTAGTTGAGGATTTGGAAAATGAAGAGCCTAAAGCGGAGGGAAATGATGCATATTTATTTTGAGTATTTCATGATACTTTCTTTTAATTTGGCTCTTTTAAGTTAAAGACTATTTTTAATTATTTAGTATAGATACTTTCAAGAAATTGTTACAAAAGACAATTATCTTATGCTTTAAATATGGATTGGGCTGATGTGATTCAGATTTTTTGGAAAAACTTTGATTTACTCATTAGAGAAAAACTTTGTTATCTTGATTTACTACTTTTTTTTATTTTGATATAGAAGACAATGGTGGAATTTACGCATGCGTAATCTTTGAGTTATGGTGTATGAATTTGTCCTAATTATGTTGAATGTTCTACCTGCATAAGATCTATTATTGGAATGATAGATACTTTACTTCATTACATCACTGTTGTATTGTTTATTTGTGAATAAGGATTCTATGGTGATTTTTTATTTAATTTCAGTTATCGAGTATTTTCAGTTTTATCATATGAAATTGATGAATTCCTTTAAATATTTTAGGATAAAAGCCCCTTCCTTTATTTGCTTTCTAGTTAAATGAAACATTAGTTAAAAATTATTCATCGAATATCAAATTAAGGTAGCTGCCACCTTTTAAAATAAGGAGAGATCGGTCTAAAAATTATATTATTACCAATTCAACTATGGTTACATTTGTCACCTTAGTGGGCATGAGAATATAGAGTTAGGTGATAAATTTATCAACCAACACTTAAGTTAATTGGTTATACACTTTTAGTGAGATTTTTTGATAGTGATGGCTTGGCAGTGTAGGATTGGTTTGGTTTGTGATGTTTTGATGGTGGTTGTATGTATCTTCTTGGCTTGGAGATCTTGTTTTACTTGTATGTTACTGACATTGCAATTGAGTGTGTGTAGACCTAGATGATCTTCATGGAGGAGATGGTTGTCATGTGTAGCTTGTATCATGATTTAGTAGGAGTTTTTGGAAGTGGTGTGGATGCATCATTGGTGATGCTTATCTTCATGAGATTGGAGATATGGGTTCTTGGTTTAGAGTGTTTAGATATGGCATGGTTTACTCTTGATACTAGTTTATAGTTTTGGCATGGTATATGTGTTCTCTTGATACTAGGATGTATGTATTGGTGCATGTGATCTCCTAGGAGGAGATGGTTAGATCATGTTTTCATGGTAGGTTCTTGATTCTACAGTTGGAGCTTTGACATTGATTATGGTAGTTCTCTTTGTATTGAGTACATTGATCATTTTTTTGATTACTTCATGATGGTGCTATGTTGCATTTAGAGTTTGGAATTGATTGATCAATTATAAGTGGTTGTGGATACTTGGAGATGTAGGTGATGGTTGTAGTTCTCTTGTGATTAGAGACATTGCTTGAGATGTTTACTCTTTGGAGGGTTTAGTAGGAAGACTGAGGATCTTTCACCTAGATATGGATGTGAGTTCATGATGGACTGACAGAGGAGATTGTTCTAAGAGTGATTCATGATGACTTGGTTATTCTAGAGGAGCATTTTCATTCCCATTCTTGATCTACTTGATAATTTATTATTTGAGAGGTATTTTCCCATTATATCTTTTAGATGTGTTATGTTTTGTGCTTTGATTTATCATGGGATTGAGTTGATTTATGGTGATTGATTTGGATACTCATTTGAAGATGGTTTAGCATGAGTTTATATGCTTTATATTTCATAGATATGGATCTTGAGCTATGGATAGTTAGTTTTGGAGGATTCATTTTGAGGGATGTTATGGCATGGTTATTTCCTTGTGCATTTGAGTTTATGATATCATTCTTTGATGAGGATTTTTAGGAGATGTTTTATGGGTTGATTTTCAATTTTGGGGATGATTACTTTGAGTTTGATCTTCTTGGTTAGAGAGGCTTACATCCATGTTGGAATTGTTATATTTATTCATATGTAGTACTTGATCTATGAGGCTTTTCAGTTGTGGTTGTTAGGAGATCATGCTTGATACAACATTACACTTTTGAGGTGCTAGTAGGAGGACATTCTAGTTTATAGGTTTTCTCTCTTCATGGTTCCTTCCTTGGATGTTCATGTTCATTTTCATGTTTTGGGAGGATGGTGGCAACATATTGTGAGAGGTTATGCAACTCTTTGGGTTGTATGTGTGGATCATTGTTATTGTTCTTGGTATTTCATTCTTTGATTTACTTATCTCACCTTGATATAGTGTCTATTGGTAGACTTGATATGCTTTGACATTACCTATGCAGTGGGAGTTTCTAGATATGTATGTTCTTTATTAACAGGTTTGATATAGGGAGCTTGTGATTGTAGTTTATGGGTTGCATATGTTCTTGGAATGAGTTTACTGATGACACCTTTGAGGTATGGATGGTTGGATGCATTAGCATGTGTTTTGGATGTTATTTCTAATCATGTGGATTTTTTAAGTTGCAATAGCTTGGTTAAAGCTTTTGTTTTCACTTGGATTTTATGCTCTTGTTCTTGGATCAAGGTGCATCTTCACCTTTGCATGTTTCTTTTTTTTCCATAGGTGTCACATTAGAGGATGAGAGGAGTTCTTGCTTGAGATGGTGGTCACTTTTTTCTTATTGCAAGTATCTTTATGGAGCTCGAGAGCATGTTGGAGTTTCATGTGATATCATGTATGGTTATGATGATGTATTTCATGTATTGAGCCCTTATGCAATGCATACAAAAGTGGGAGAATGTTGAGATATGGTGTTTTACATCATTGCATAAAATGATTTATTATAGTTGTAATTAAATAATTGTTTAGTTGTGATGCACCTAGGTGGTGTGGGTAATCACAGTAGGTAATTATTTGGGGACCACTTGATGTTGTATTGTAATATTGTATTATTATTTAATGTGTGGGAGACATGTGATAATAATTTAATATTGGGGAAATATTAAATAAAGTGAAGTCTTAGTACCCAATATTAAATAAGGGGTTAGTGATTTTGTATCCACATGGTTTTGTGGTACATGGTCTTACCTTACCACTAGTTGTATTTTGTGTGAGCTTCTGTCTATAAAAGAAAACACATGCATAGTGGTTTAGGTTGGATGAGTGGGTTGGATTCATGCTTGGACACATGGACATGCATTGAGAGGCTTGATGCTTCAAAGGTATTAATTGTAACTCTTGTATTTCTTTATTGCTAACTAATATGATGGAGTATGGATGCTTTTGGAGGTTGGGTTTTTCCTTCTTGAGGGTTTTCCTAGGGTATATCTTGTGTTATCTTGTGGATTGTCTATTTATTCTATGAATTTTGGTTACTTGTATGCATGTTTATCTCTCATGCAGTCATGTAGGAAATTAATAAGATTGTGGGTTGAATGCAATATTTCCTAACAAGTTCTGACTATTTTGAGCAGATGGTTTGTTGTGGACTAGTTTTTCTAGGTTGTATTTTTGTCTGAATGACCCATGTAATTTATTCAAGTAGTTACGATTAAAGGTCACTATTAAAACATGGTTGTAGAGGGTTTAATGTTCCCTTCAAAACTCGTTCTTATAGCATGTGTAGTCTTGGATATCTTTTTGTGGTTGTTGTTGATGGGATGTTGATTGTCTAAGTTCTACTTGTTTACAGTGCTCTTTGGATAGGGTTTTAGGTCAATTCAAAACCTTCTTGTAAATAGTTTTGGATCCATTCAAAACCTATTTTTCCCACTAATAAAAAAAAGTTTCTCAATAACAATTGAAGATGGAATCAATCAAGAAACATGTCCTTAGGCTTGGAAGAATGGATAGTGTTATATTCTACCTAGAATATCTCATGATCCTCCATAGGCATCCATTATTAGTCTTTGGCAATGCTAGATCTTGACTTCAAAATAGAATTGAAGAACCTACAAAAACACTAGAAGGTTTCTCCAAGACTTGAAACTCTCCTTCAAAAGTTTGCTTCATTTGTCTCAACTTTCTTCTACTGCAAAACTTATCACTTCCTTTCTTAGGTGAAAATGGGGTGTGAATCTTACTTTTATAGGCATTCCTATCTAATAACCCAATTATTAAATCCCAAAGGCTAAGAAAATGCCAAATAAATTCAAATATTTTTATTTCCTGCTCTTAAATCCTAAAAAAAGCACTCAGGACTAAGACACCCTAGGTGGCGTCTTGGTCCCACAAGGCTTAATTTGCAACTTTGGAAGGTGGGCTACCAAGATTAATAGTTGTTTATCAGTTTTGTTCAACTTTATGGTTGAAATATGCCTCGAGATGCATAAAAAGGGGTCTTAGGGGCCCATAACAAGTAACCTAAAATGAATTTAATACAAGGGGTGCTAAAATAGGTCCAAATTAAGTGTGAAAATGCAAAGGTATGCATTATTATACACTATAGGGAAACCATGTTCACTTTGGAGAAAGCTTATGAGTTGGGTAGAGGAAGGTGATATGTGAGATGGATTCTTTGATTCTTATTTCTTTGCTTAACAAATAGGATTTAATGAATTCTTCATGGAGGCTACGTGTGTTAGCTAGACAAATTCTCAATATGGCCTCAAATTTTGTTTCCATTTCTTTTGTGCATATTCCAAGGGAGTGGATCAAGATGGCTAATTTTCTAGCTAAACGTGCTTCTGATAAGATGGGGTTGTGGTCAGTTTGGAGTTGGGATCATCATGATTAGAAAAAATGTCAACAACTTGCACATTTTATTCATGAGGATCATAAAGGTTAGATGTGCTAAGCTGGTTTGGTTATGTGCTCTTTAGTGTTGGGAGGATAGTTGGTATGGGGGCCTTTTGGATACTTGTGTTTTCTCCTTAAGGCCCGATATGGATATTATTCTACTGTAATTTTTGTTTATTCTCAATAAAATTTTCACTAATCAACATAATCTTGAATTTAATAATCATATATTTAATATAAATTTTAAAATTAAAATTATTAAGAAAATCCTTTTTTTGTTACCCTTAAAATTTATTTATTTAAAATTAATTATTACATTTCTATATTCAAATTTACTTTAGTTTATTGTGTTCTCTCTACACATCTTTAATGAGTTTATAAAAATATTATGAATAAGTCAAACCTAATAGAATTATATTCAATGTATATTTGAGTACAAACTTTGTAATAAGAAATATTAGCTATGCATAATGTTATTTTAAAGGTAGTTGGCATCATGTTCCAGTAACTTTGACTCCAAAAATTGAAAACCTAGTATTGTCTCAACATAATTTTCTCTAAGACAATAAATATTTTTTAATAAAAGTAAACTAGTAAAATGACTTATAGGTGTTATTGGATAGCCAATGGGTACATATAAAATAATCCTATTAGCCAAGTACTACATACAATGAATACATACAATGAATTTAATAATAAAAACATAAAAATAAAGTGCTTGTTGAATATGACTATTTATATGTATCTATCAAACATTCAATAGCACCTATAAGTAATTTTATGATCTTTAGATTATATATTACCATCTATCACGAGGTTGTCAAGGATTTTTGATAGTTATTTCCTTTTTCTTCTATAGGCTTCCACCAACAATGGAATTTCCATTTCAAAAGTGTCAATTAAACACTCTTAAAGGTTATAAAAAGGTGGGCTCCACTAATAAATAAAATTATCAATGGTAGGCATAAAAATTTGGAACTACCTCTTTTCTTACCTCCTACCAATCTTTAGGATTGCTGAGAAATGATTGGCATAACCTAAAATAAAATTCTATCCCAGATTATTAAAGGATCTCGTGGGTTTTCAAATCAAGGAGATTAGCAAACACATAAGAAGAATTGAACTAATTTTAGTGTCACTTTCTCTACTAAAATACAAATTACTAAACCATAATAAAGTAGACAAATGAAAGTTTTGAAGGGAAACATCTAGTGAATTATCACTATATTAACATAAAAGTTAATATCTAACTTGTAAATATTTTTCAACATTTATTTAAATTTATGCACATGTATTGTGTTCCAACTTGTTCAATATGTAGATTCCCATCCAATAGTGAAGGCTTAATTCCTTTACAAATTTTAAACAAATCCCACCAACCATATAATCAATGGCTAGTGAGCTTGAAAGTTTTTCAATTGTGACATTGTTCACCAACCATCCAATAAAAAATAATCTATTTTAGCTTTACATTCAAAAATAAATAAAGGTGCAGATGCAAGTCAACATTCCATTAACAACAAGTTAAAATATCTAATCTCACTTTACATTCAATTAGATGGTACTTTTCCACAATCCACATTGGGTATCATGCTAACATCATAAGAAAAATTGTTCATCAAAACTAGGTTGTTTCAATCATTATGTTAAGTTCAAGGTAAGTGTAAGAAGTTGGGTCCACAAAATGTTCAAAAAGTGGAAGTGTTTTTCTAATACCTAGATAATACAAAATAATTTTTAATAGGAATGTATTAAAACCATACCATGCACGTGTATGGACACCATATTTTGATGTAAATTAAATATTTTTCTAATTAGTTTCGGGGAAATATGTGTATTATAATGAATATTGATGAGGATATTTTTTAATAATTTTTTTTCTAAATATTTTTTAATTTTTTTTTTTTTGTAATTGTTGGTTTTTAAAACAATTACATATTTTAAAAGTAGAAATTTTAATATATATATATTTTTAAATTTCATAAAACAATTCTAAAAAAACATCATCAACCATATTACCAAAATTATTTTTTTCTCTTGACATTACCATGACCTTATACTAGTAGGTCCAAGGCTAAGGGTTGGGTTGCCATGTCTTTTACAAGCTTAAATCTAAATGAAAAAACATGTCTTATGAGTTTCAATTTTTTTGGAACAAGTACCCACTTTAAAATGGGTACTTATTCTAAAAAATAAATGATTACCTATTTTAAACCAAAAATTGACACATCCCCTCAATATGGATCCAACTTCTTGCACTTACCCTTGACTAGAATTTACGTACAAATTCCAATAGAAAAAAAATACCCACAAACATCTAAAAGCACATTAAATCCCTATAAAAGGTTGATGACCCTAAATGTCCTACAAAAGAACCATTACACATGGAATCCCCATAAGTTTGAATGATGTCACAGTTCTCACAAACCACTATGACATCAAATTCCTGCAAGGCAAAATAAAATTAGTGGAACAAGTTCCAAACATAAGGTACAATACACTTAAAATTTCTCGCACGTGCATATGGCTCTAATTTTTCCACAAACATTTGACAAGTACTAAGTTAAAAACTCATAAAGACATAACTTTCTCACTTTTTTTTATCAAATCTTCATTGAATGTGAAATATGAGTACTCTTTTGGTTCATCTACAAGTTGATATATTCAATTTTCCCAAATTCAATCCAAAAATTCATTGAGAAGAAAACTAGTAGATCTAACATAAAAAAGGAAAAGAATGAACCAAAACTAAAATTTTAACCAATTTTTTTATTGATGTTGATCACTCATGAACCTGGATGCTCTTGTATATATTTTCATCTTAATTAGTGTGTTATGAAACACATAAAGTTTGGTAGTTGTATCTTTGAGCATCAACATGCAGACACTTGAGCAGTTTTAAGAGACTTCATACATCTTGATTTCTTTCTACATATTACTTTCAAGAATGGGAAGAAATAATTCACACACCCTTTCTTTTGTTTCTTCCTAAGGGGAGGAACATTTCTTGATTGAATGGACCATATTCCACATCTAGTTTCAAGAATCTACCATTGTTATTGATTCTACCTTTTGGAGGGGCTGCATTGTCTCTCTTCTTCTCTCTTATGGGGGGATTTCTCCTCAAATGGGTTTTTGTCATTCACACATGTTCTATAGATATTTTTTCTTGCATTTTCTCTCTTTAAGGGAGGATTTTTTTCCCACTTACTTTTCTCTTTTTCTTCATTATTAAGAGATTGAATTTGTACATTGGAACCTAACATGGCTTCATTTGAGACCCAACTTTTAATTTTTTCAACATTTTATTTTGTTTAATTCTACCTAAGTTGGACTTAAGGGGAGTTGGTGTGAACATGGTTGTACCCTTTGTAGTGTAATAAAGGTACATTATCTAACTAGTTCTTTATTAGGACCTTCACACACATGTTCACATGTTAAGTTTACTTAGTGAGTTAGAAATATTTCTAGAAGTCTTAATTTTATGTCATCTTATCTTATCTTATCTCCTAGTTATTATGTGACATAGATTTATGAAATTTGTCATCATCTTAGTTTATATTGCCTCTCAACATTTCCTATTTATACAAGTTCTCATATGTGAATTGTATTGAATTGCAAGTATTGCATATTGCACATCATTGATAACATTTGATATAATATATTTTGAATCAATTATTTTAATTATAATCTCTTTCTTTTCTCTCTTATAGAACATTAGATTGGGTGCTACAGGTGATCCTAGGAGCTTGAGTCCTTGAGTGACTCTCATAGGTTCATACTATAGAGATATTTTTAATTTCTTAAAATGATAAAAAATCGTTATTAAAAATATTATATAGGACAATAGAAATGTACTCCAAGATGTATGGAATGCACTCAAAGCAAGTTTTTATGATTTTTCATATTGCATGCTTGAATGTTTCCATAAATTTACTAGACATCTTTTTGTATTATCGTGATTATGTTGTTAGAAAGAGTTTTACATATTTGAATACTTCAATGCAATTAAATACAATCTTTAGGTAGATTATACGAGTGTGTATTTAATGTATATACCATATGGTCTTCCCAAAAAGTATACAACTATATAATAATACCTTGTATTACATATTGGTCTATTCATTTGATAACATCCTAAGATAGTGTGTCACCAAGATTTTATAGATAGAAAATTAATTTTATACCAAGTTGGATTTTTTATTAATATGACAAATCACTCATGAAATGTAAACCACTAATTTTCAAAATTTTAAGTCCTTATAACTTTTAATTTATCTATTTATCTACTATTATTATTTATAATCTCTTGTATTAAATTAGAAATTAAGATACATATGTTACTCAACAAGATGACAACCATTATCTATACCACATAGAGTTCATAGTATTCATCTTCTTGTTTTTTTAACTATAGAAGTGGGTGGGATTTAAATTCATAGTTTTATGCTTCTACAAAATTTACATATCATTATACAAATTATATTTTGGTATGTTCATTCACAATTTCTAAGAAATACATGTGTATTTGTAAATATTAAGTGTCATTTTTAAAAATTTAATACTATTTTCATGATATTAATTATTATTGATAAATAAAAATTTATCTTATAGTAGATTTTAAATTAATAATAATTAAGATTGATTAGAGAAATTGAGTAAGTGAGATAGTATTATATTGAAATAATTAAGATGGGTGAAGGTCTGAATAATTTAAATAGTTGAGACGTGGAAAAGAGCTGAAAATTGAAAATTGATATTATAATAGTGAACAAAATCTCATGGTATGTGAATCTTGAGTTTCATGAAACTTGAAACTAAGTGATTTATAAGAAGATTGGTTAATACTAATGGAAAAAATGTGCAAACTTGAGAGTACTTTTGGTAAGGAAATATATGTTTTAGGATAAAGTTAGGTACTTAAATGTTGGACAATATTTTGGATGGAATGGGATGTTGTTGAGTAGGCTTTGGCAAATAATGAAACAAAGACAATGCACCATTCCTATTTCTATGTGAAACTATTAGTTTTAGATGCTATGGTTTAATAACTAGTATAAAACCAATGCATGTGATCAATGGTAATGTATCCAACACATGTACATTGATTAGCATTGGTAGGAACCTTATGTATACTTTGCTTTACATCTTTGTATGTATTCTGATTCACAAGTGTGTGTTCAACTAGGTCTATTTGGTGTGAATATTGTTAGACTACCCAATTGAAGACCTCCTAGTATAGACAGGTGGGTCTTAGAGTCTCACATGGTTGGGTGCTTTTTACCATCATTGTGATAAATGGATTTCTAGAGATTCTTGTAGGAAGGTGTGTTGGGATCTCATAGCATCATGATTTTTTATCTTCTATTTCATACTTTTATTGAAAATATGTAAAATGGGACCTTGTCAACCATGAATAGAATGATTAGTTATACTATTATTTATTATGATTAATTATGATACTAATGTTTTTATATGTGATAATTTAATAAGGTTTTGATTGACATAATAATAAGATAGATATTTGTTTCTTCACACTTTTATTTTTCTTTGGACTCTCCTTGTAAGTGATTTGATATTCTATTATTTTGTATGTTTTACATAAATATTTCTTTATCTTTCTCTTTTATATATCCTTGTTAGCCTCTTTCTTATTTTCCATTCCTAACCTTTTATAATCATGAATATCAATTGAAAAAATCTCATAGACCTTGCTATATTGAAACATTGGTTTACTCATCCATTTCATGAAGGCTAGTCAAAATTAAGACTTATAATGTTATACATAATTTCATAAATACATTTAATTTCAAAAGTGTGAATACCTATTAAATAGGATGTAATAGACTTCACTATACTTAAACACTAACTTATTTCTTAATTTCATTAAAATTAAACAAAATTAAAATTTAAAATATTATAAAAAATTCACAAATACATTGATTTCAAAATACTTAAATATTTTAATCTACCACAATAAATTTAATTTACAAATAAATATTAAATAAATTTATAAATAGTTTTTATACTCATATTACTATATTCTTAAACCAAAATAGTAGTGCCATTCTATCGATTAATATATCCAAAATATATTTTTCACATATTGATTTCCTAGACTTTTAAATACATTTTATTGACATAAATATGGTTGACAAAATCTAATTGATCCTAAAACCCTTTTTAATACCGAAGCTATCACATACGTTTTATTGAAATAAGCATGGTTGAAAAAAGGAGACTAAATATTTGTTGATCCTGCTTATGTATTGTAGAAATGAGATATTATTAGAAACCATCCATATATTAAAGCAAGACAATAAGGGTGGTCCAGAGGCGGACGATCTAGGGTTAATTCCTATCTTCACTTACAAAATTAATTGTCATTCAGTCAATTTTTTATAAAAAAATCAACAATTCCAAATACTAATTCCACATTTTTCTCCATACAGAAAATTTTCATAACCTCAACAGTTCAGAACACTGTTTCCACAGTTTTGATGTGCAAAAGTCAAATACGTTATTTCTACACTCTTTTCTAGAAGTTCTATTTCAATTAAGTCTTTCGATCTTTACGATTAGCTTTCATCTTCATATATAAAATTATTTACAAATACCCTTAATGATAGTTTCACCGGAAGTAAATTGCTCTAAAACTACATCTTGACTATGTATAAAATCTTGCAAATGAAGTGTAAACAATAATGGCCGCAGTAAACTAATATATCGATGACAGCATTGAGAGGTGCTTTTCAGACTTGTATATTTTTCATAATTCAATTTGAAGGAAAGAACCTACTTGAAGATAGTCACAAATTGTAGCTCTTATGATTCACGGGCCTCGGTGCACATAAGTTGCAGCTATTACAGATGACAATATTGTAACGAATGAGTACAATAAATAGCTAAACAAAAATCTGAACATTACTGAGTCTCAAAGTCCTGTATACTTCTATTATACCAAGCGTTTACCGGTAATGCTTCCCCTGTAAATCTTCTTCTTACCCAATCTGACAATTTGTGAGGGAATATTTCATGTACTTACAAGCCTTAAAAGAATGATTAAATCTTACGCTATACTATATAAAGTTAAAGACTTCGCTAAGAAAAAAATTATACGTCAATATTAGCATTGCCCACAGCCTGTAATTGTATGTCTTGAGGTTATTGTAATTGAATAAGGTAATACAGAAGCCTTATAGTTTCTGGGAACAATAAGTAACGTTTCAAAATTAAAAATAAACTAGTTACATACTTCAATTCATGTGAGAGAGCAGACGGACCTCGTGGAAAGCAGGCTTCGATTCAATTTCTAATCCTGCAGCGCTTTAAATTTTGGTCCTAACTGAGAATTTCAGATCAGACGGAAACTTGGCTTTCTGGTTCTCAGTCTTCTCATATATATCTTCTAAAATATTATAAAGCAAATGCAGAACGATCTATCCAGGCAAGTTGGGAGAATCTTCTATCTCAACTGCAATTTGATGGTTGAAAGTTTCAACTTCAACGTGCTTCTTGACCAGTCTTCGAACAATATAAAACTGATGAAGAAATAGTCACGAATCTTGCAAAACTTCTTTATATTATTTCTTAGAACTAGCTCGAGACTGACATTTGATTAACTACTATTAAATTGAACACTTGTATAAACAAATCCATAAAAATGCTTAACAAAAAGTCAACACATTAAATGATGAAAAATCTGTAATAAACCCGGGTCAACTATCATTTTAAAACAAATCTGCAGAAATATATATATATTAAAGTTACTTTCAAGCAGTTTTTATGTCATCTCATGGAGAGGGCTATAAAATTTACGCGATGCAACTTGACACTTACTTAAATTTAGACAAAATTGTGCATACGTAGTTTTAATGTTTAAAACTTTAAAACGGATATGATCGCTACCTAACTCTCAATCTAGTCAATGATAAACAGCCCATCACGTGTTTGAAATTGATGCCTATTTTTGAAATTGATGCCTATTTACGTGTTTCCACAACTCTTCAATCGCAATCTTCCATTTATAACATATTACCATCAATTTTATATAGCCTATGTGCAATTTCTCTATAATAACAATGTATTACATACCCTTCTCCTTTTTTTTTTTCATTTAGTGATATATGGACAAATGACACACTTATGTGTAAAGTTTAATCTATTGCTTTATGTTACCAATTTCTCCATTATATCTATAATATATCTCATTCTTATGCATACATAATCTCAATAACTCAACCTATCATATATTCATTACATTCATATATACACATATTTCTTTATAATAGTCATTCACCTAAATTTGGCCCTCTTTTTGTCCTATGTAATGGCAATGGTTGTGAGGTTGGCCCTCAACCTTATGCTTGACATTTTTAAATTTAATATTTTAAAATTAAATTCAATTCACACTTGTTAAACATTTTCCCTTCAAGCATCAATTAAACAAAAAATGAGTGATATATTGTTATGCCTTTAAATTTAAAGGTATTCAATGTATTCATTTACACATTACATCCTATTTAATAATTAATTTGATACCATCTACATATTCACACTTCAATTGATTCACTAGAAATAAGCTATATTTGCATAGGCATTGTAGGAGCATATGCATCATTTAAGATAGTTGTGTTTTATTGTTTACAAACATATCCAAGAGTTGACTTGGGAGAACATGCACCCTCATGACATAATGACAACTCTTCCAAATAATTTATAAGCAATACTAGTTTTTAGATATCAAGAAGTGAAAAAGAAGGAAAAATAAGCCGGTTGAATGTTTGTTTTATTTTAAGAATTGCTAGATCAAGTCTATAGGTATAGGATAGGCTTCTGAGCATGGACTTGACCCTAACCTTTATGCTCAACCTTGCACAAAGAAAAAATTATATAATAATTTTTTAGGTGAATTTACATGGATTTTTACCTTTGAAATAATAAAATATTTGCACTTTTATAGTTTTCATGTATCCTTGTAGTTTTAAAATATTTCCATAAATTTCTTATGATT
>VDFB02353493.1:171090038-171110303 GCA_007258455.2 Sequoia sempervirens | reverse complement strand
ACAAGTCCACACACAACCAACGTCACGTGGTAGATACATTAGGTAAAACATCAGTACAACCCTCAGTATCCATTCTATAAATGTCACAAGTACATGCCATGATGATAGATTCTTCAGCATCATAGGAACAGGTGACAATTACCATGATGCCATATGTTCCTTTGATAGAGCATTGGTCACCCAGATCTTCTCCTCAAGGGGATGAGGAGAGTTTGGCATAGCCATGTTTGTTTTTATCTTTGATTAGGACATTTTAGACACTTATGTTATGACATTTACATTTGACCATCAAGCCCTTAATTTTGGGATATCTCATGACTCTATCCTATGACAAATTTTTTTTTTGAGATGATAAATATGATGTAGTTTTCAGATGACCTATAAGTGTTATGTGATGTGATATGATTTTATGCATTTATCATGTATGTTTATGTGATGACTATTATGATGATGCAAATATGATTATCATGTGATGCCTATGTGGATTATGCATTTATGATTCCCATGATGATGATGTTAATGCATAATCTATTTATTTGAATGGATGCCATGGTTTAGGATTATGTTAATGCATTACTATGTATGTATGATTACATATGTGATGCAATGTATATGGTTTTTGATGATATAGATCTGATGTATGCATGGACCTAATGCAATCCCTATATGATTATGTATGCACTTATGTTTTTGTATGTCACAAGATATCATCGTGAGATGGAAGAGAGAAGATGAAAAGACAAAAGGAGATGAATGTTAGCGTAGAGACCAAATCCTTCAACATATTACTATAGGACTTTAATAATTTATTTCTCTTAATCATCATTGGGTGGATTATTGTAATGGCCAACAAACACCATGATATAACATAGATCAAGGTGTGCAAGGTCTTACCATCACATAAGACAAGCAATCACAGACAAGGATGATCATGACTCATACTAAGAGCACAATTGCCCCAGTATTTTCATCATAACAAGCCACAAGCATAAAAAAATAAGAAAGACAAGTCATGAAACATTGTTGCTCCTCTAAATCCTATTGTCAAGACATCCTTGAGGAACTAGCAACATGACTGCCAAAAAGATAGGACAAGACAATCATCATGATACGTCACTACTTCTCTAAATCATGTTGTCAGGACACCTCTAAGAAATTAGTAGCATGAATACCAAAAAGATAAGACAAGACAATCATCATGATACATTACCACTTCTCTAAATCCTGTTGTTAGGATATCACTGACTAGTAACATGATGAAAGAGCCAAAGACAAGTGCCAAGTGTTTGCCAAGTGTGTCTGAATGCCATGTGTTTTAATGTCGAGATGCCAAGTTTGACGATGTCGAATGCCAAAGGTGCCAAATTTGTCGAATGTCAAGGATGTCATGTTTGGACGATGCCGAAGTGTCAAATGCCAAAGGTGTCATGTTTGATGATGTCAAGGATGTCAAAGTTCAGGAAGGACACATCTTGGAGAATGTCAATGTCAAGAGGATTAATCCTCAAATTCCAAGAGGATCCCTCAAAATGCTAAATGATGGTGACAATACCTAGGAAGGACACATCCTAAGGTACAAATGATAGGTTTTCTTTAGAAGGACTCATCTGAAGATAACCAAGAGTTGACTGGTTGACTGATTTTGACTGAGTTTGACTTGTTTGGACATAAATTGTCTAAAGTTTGACTAGAGTTTTGACATGGATGTTGACTGTTGTTGACCAAAGTTTGACTATTGTTGACTAATGTTTGACCGTTGTTGACTACATGTTAATGTTGACATGTTGATGTGTTTGACGTATTGATCTTAGAATTGCTAGAGTTTGGGGTGCAGTAGTTTGTTTGTTTTGAGATGACTTGTTTGACTTGAAGATCTTTGACATGTGTTCCAGTGCAGTGTCATGAACCCTAATGGACTAACCTAGTGCAGCCTCAGGGGCTAATCAATGGATGGCCTTGCCTATTTCATACACTCAGAGACCTTGTATTTTGACACGACCAATGACTTTGTCTTGATGACCAAAGATTAAGCCATGACTTTTTATTTTGACAAACCTAAAAGGATTGACCTAATGTCTTGGGGGCTCCATGTTTAGCCTTGCCTACATAGAAAATTTGCAAAGACAACGTAGTTCAGACGAATGACCGAGACTGACTGACATGACTAACTCAACTGACTTGACTAGAAATGACTCTATTTTTGGGTTTTTGAGGTATTTCAATATTTTTTGGATTTCTTCGAGACATTTTTCAATTTTTAGGTCTTTTTTTAGGACATTTTATGATGCTTTTGTCTTTTTTTTTAGGAATCTTTATGATTTTTATGATTTTTTCACGACTTATTCGATTGCCGAGACCATGTGGGATACCCACTTTAGTCACATGATGAAATTTTTCCCCTAGTTAGGTCCAAGACTAGCCAACTAGACAAATGTAGAAGGGACATGTGTGGGGGGAGATAGATGAGGGATATGTAGGACTTGATGTCAATCATTATCAGCCATGGGAGAAAATGATAGGGTTTTTGGTGATGGATGCCAAGGTGGTGTCAAAAAGGTGATTGATTATTATGGACTAAGGCAGTTAGAGTGATAGTAGATGGTAGAAAAATGGTCAATTACACATGGTGCCTAATTGCCCAGGTTTTCACCATGATACTTATCCAAAGTGTCTGTTTACTAGGTTTTCACTATTGGATAAATTATTTCTCTTTACTTTTTTTTGTCATTTTTTTTTTGTGTCACCAAGATGCCTATTTGCCAGGTTTTCATCAGGATGATGATTTTTTATGTTTTTCATTTTTTTTTTGTATTTTTAAGGTTTTTGGCTTGACTTTTTGATTTTATGCATAGAACTTATGAAGATGTAGGCTATTGATAGCCTTGTCAAATTTTCACCATCTAGAGTAGCTAACTGATATGCTCCAAAACTAAAAGAGGATATGATGATGTAAGAACCTAGCCAGTTTGGTTCAAACTTTCCAGGTTTTTCTCTGTTAGCCTAATTTTTAGATTTTTACATGAGGACTAGATCACCAGTGTCAAACTCCCTAACCATGACTTTCTTGTTATAACTCTAATAGACTCAATTATGATATGTTTATAGATGGTTCAGGGAATTATGACTTTTTTCTTCTAACATCTCTAGCTTGTGTAGTCATGATTGTCTATATTCTTCATCATCTACCAAACCCTTCAAGGAGACTTGCAAGGGTGGAATTTCAACCTCGATGGGCAATATGGCTTCAACACCAAAGACCAAGATGAAAGGAATGGCTCCTATAGGCTTGTGAATGCTGGTATGGTAAGCCGACCGAGCAAGGTTGAGTTGGATGTGCCAATCACGGCCAAAATCATTGACAGTCTTTCTGAGAATTTTAAGGATGGTTTTATTGGATTCCCTAGCTTGACCATTTCCTTGGGGGTAATACAGCATGGAAAAATGATGTTGGATATGGAATCGCTCACATAACTCACAAACATCTTGGTTTTTGGACATCTATTGTCTATGATGATGGACTACGGGATACCATACCAAAAAATGTAGTTAAGGATGAATTTGGAAATTTGTTTTTTAGTTATGTATGTAAGGGGATGACTTCAATCCACTTAGTAAAGCACTCAATGGTGGTGATAATGAATTTGTGGCCATTGGAGGAGGTAGGGTGGATTTTTCCCACAAGGTTGAGTCCCCACTATGCGAAGAGCCATGGAGATGTGATCGGCCAAAGTTATTGTGCTAGAGCATAAATTAAATCACTATGTATCTAACATTGGTGGCAAGTCTTGAAAAATTATAGTGCGTCTTTCTCAATGGTCGACCAATAATACCCAAGTCTCGTTATCTTTTTAGCTAGAGTAGGACCACTCGAATGAGACCCATATATACCCTCATGTACCTTGTGCAAGGTTGTGCATATTTTTTGGTGTCGAGACATAAAAGGAGGGTGTTGTCGAAGCTACGATGGTAAAGGGTGTGATTGGCGATGGTGTATTGAGCGACCTTTTGGATAAAGGACTTTTGTTGGTTATTGGATAGGTTGGGGGGAAGGACTTGGGACTTGAGATAGTCATAAATGTTTTGATACTAGGGAGAGTTAGGACTAACAAGCTCATAAACCATCTATGATTCTAGGATATCATATGTAGGGACCAACAACCGTTCTACCAAAAATTCAAATTGTGGCATATTACTTGGGATATCTAGGAGAGTGCCAATTGTTTCCATTGTGTCTATTGCCTTATTTTGCACCCTCAGAACTTGTTCAAAAGACAACATGTGAAAATGTTTTTGGAAATTGTCAACCATTCATTTGTAAGGCATTAGTTTCTTATCCTTCGTGTCATATTCATCATTTACTTGGTTGATGAACAGCTAGGAATCTCCATAAACATGAAGTGTTCTAATTTTCCATTTTATGGCCATTTTGAGTCCTGTCACAAGTGCCTCATATTTCACAACATTCTTTGTGCATGGGAAAGCTATGTGGAATGACTTGGGGATGGAATCACTTTGTGGTGTAATAAACAATACTCTTACCCCCAAGCCATGACTAGTATGAGATCCATCGAAGTATACCCTCCATGGTGACTTAGGTTCTATGTGAAATATGGATTCATCTAGAAAGTCTACCACTAATGGATGATCAGTTTGTACATGTGAATTTTCTAGTTGGTCTGCTATCACTTGTCCTTTTATGGCCTTTCTTTCCACATATTGAATGTTATACTCGCTCAAGATCATGACCCATTTTTCCAAATGTCCTATCAATGTTGCTCGACTCAAAAGATATTTTGGGGGGTCAATCTTTGCTACCAATTGTTTCATGTGATTCAACATATAGTGTCTCAAATTTTGAGCAGAAAATACAACTGCTAGACATGCACATTCAATGGATGTATAGTTTAACTCATACCTAACTAGTGTTTGACTAATGTAGTATATGGCTCATTCCTTTTCTTTGCTATCATTCTTTTCCAGTAATGCCCCCAGTGTTGAAGTTGTTGTAGAAATGTATAAGATCAAATGTTTTCCTTTGATTGGTGGTAATAAAATAGGTGGTGACAAGAGATAATCTTTTATTAGTTGAAAGGCTTCTAACATTTATCTTTCCACATAAAGGGGATACTCTTGCACAAAAGATATTGAAATGGTTGACACTTGTTGGCCAATTGTGTTATGAATCACCAGATGGATTGTACCCTACCTTGTAATTTCCTAAGTTTGCTTATCCCTTTCAAAGGAGGCATGTCTAATATTGCTTTCACTTTGATTGGATCGACCTCAATTCCTCTATGTGAAACTATGTATCCTGGAAGTTTTCCTAATGTTACACCAAAGACACATTTCTTTATATTCAAGCGGACCTTGTATTCTTCTGGTCTCTTGAAAATTTTATATAACACATTTAAATGATCTTTCCTTGTCAAAGATTTAGCCAAAAGGTCATCCACGTAATCTTCCATTATCTTGTGCATCATGTCATGAATTATCGTTGTCATAGCTCTCTGATACATGGCACCTGCATTTTCAAGACCAAAAGGCATGACATTCGAGTAGTATGTACCCCAAGGACAAGTGAATGTTGTTTTATGTTGATCTTAAGGGGAAATACAAATTTGATTATAGCCTAAGAAACCATCCATGACGGATAGCATCTCATATCCTGTTGTGAGGTCCATTATGATATCTATGTTTGGCAACAAAAAGTCATCTTTTGGACATGCCTTGTTTAAATCTCTAAAATTTGTAGACATGGATCTGACCATTTGGCTTTGTGACTGGTACAAGATTGGATATCCATTCAACATAGTCTATAGACTGTATGAATCATGCATATAGGCATCTAGCAATTTCTTGAGTTCAACATTGACTAACAGGGCAATTCGAGGATGCATTTTGCAAAGCTTCTATTTTACTGGTTTAGCGTCTAGTAGTAGTGGAAAATGGTGCAAAAAAATTATGGATCCAACCCATGCATATCAGTATATGACCATGCAAAATTAATCTTTCGCTTTGCAAATAATTTGTGGAACTCAGGTTTCTCTTCTTCTATTACGAATGTCACAAAGAGGACCATTTTGGGCTCTTTTGTTGTTGATATGTTGACTTCTATAGTGTCCTCTATGAGCATTGTTTATTTCTCTTGGGTCATGAGAAGAAAGTCCAATCCTCCATCTTTGGGCCCCTCAGAGAGGTTTCCACCCACAGATACATCCTTTAATTTTACTTTTTTGTCATTAGAAGGTGCCTTTCGGTTTTCACCTAAAGACGTTTCATTTTTTTTTTCATTTTGTGACTAGAGGATGGAGAAGTCTCCTCAAAGTAGGCTAGACTATCTAGGTCAATAGAAAATCCAGCCTTGTGATCACCACTAGGTATTCCCTCTCGTAGTCCCATAAATTTAGCAATGGCCTCATCATTCTGAAATACATCCAAGACTGGTGGGCCTTGTTGGTCCCAATCAATTAGTTGTGGGTAGACTAAGGAGATACCATCGTCAATATTGGTGAATTGTGGGGAGGACACGAAAATCATGCTAATGGATTCAGAGACATTGAGAATGAAGTTGTCATCATCAAGCTCCTAGTCAGATTCTATTCAATATTCTCCTTCGCTTGACTCATACTCATTGTAAAAATAAGGGACAAAGGGACTATCATTATGGTCAATAGTGTCATGTGGAAACTCAGATGAATCTTGATGATGATCATTAAGTTTAGGTGACTGGGCAAATAGGTCGGGTGTATGGATAATAGGACTAGAATATGACTCAAGTTTGTCATTGTTCATTGGCTCGAAGAGGCTATCCCAACTTTCTTACTTTGTTGGGATCTTTGGATTGTCAGTTGTGCCAATCTTAAACACTTTCCAAAATCTTTGTTCAGAGATAACTTCTCTAGGTTCAAGGAACAAGTCATCAAGGCAACAATCACTTAGGGATCATTGGGAGCCATGTTCCCACTCATGAGAGTCAGTTTTGGTAGGGGATTTCTCAATAGTCTTTACACTTTCTGAAGCATTCACACACTCACTCGAGATTACATTGGTACGTCGATCATCATTTTCAGGTAGAACATACCCTAACCCAAGATATTTTGCTCATTTGGAAGGTTCTATGGGCTCTCTTTGTCTAGTTTTATTTCTACCCAGACCACTAGTTCCATCATATCCTTTTCCATATTTCTTAACTGGTAATGGGGTTAAGTCTTCCATTTCTTTATAAATCCATCCTTTAATATTGACAATGTCCTCATTGTTCATATCTCCCCATTTCATGAAAATTGTATTTGGAAAAACTTTAAAAATTTCTTTAGGTTCCATTTTGAAGCATGGTCAACCATAGACCTTCAGAGACTTGGGTATTGTTGTGATGCTATATGTCATATTCAATTTGAATTCTTCATAGCCTACGTCCTGGATCCTTATAGTGGACTCAGCGTTGGGAAGTGAGGAAGATGATGATGGGGCAAAAGATGTGGATGAAGTAGACATGGATGATGATGTGAGTGTGGATGAATCAATGAATTTGGAAGGAGAAGAACTAGGAGCTTCTTAGTTGATGGGAAATTTTTGTTCAGAGATACCCCTTAGGTTGGTACAATATTCAAAAGGGTCAGGGTCTCCATATATAGTGATTTATGTGTCGTCAAAGGGAATCTTTAGGCATTGGTGGTAGGTGGATGGAACAACTTTGAGGGCATGAATCCAAGGTCAGCCAAGCAGAATGTTATAAGGTAATTCAAGATCTAGGACTTGGAAAGTTGTTTCTACAATGACTAGTCCAACTCTAATGGGAAGAGTGATCACACCACAAGAGGAGCATTACTCATTATCATTTTCTTTTATGACTATGCTCTTTATCGCATCCACACAAGCATTAGAAAAGCCTAGAGCCTTAACTAGTTTTAAGGAGCATATATTCAGTCCTACTCTACCATCTACTAGAACTCATCTAACCTTTTCCTTATGGATGAAAACCTCAATGTGTAATGCGTCATTATGATTGGTTTTTTGTGATGAATAATCTTGGTCAAAAAATGTTACGTGATGGGGTGTGGTGAGGTATCCCACCATGGCTTCAAATTGGTTGACATCAATGTCTTATAGGATGGATGATTCTTGTAGGGTCTTGTCAAGTATAGCCTTATGCATAGGAGAAATGCGAAGCAACTCGAGTATGGATATTTATGTTGTGGTTTTTCCTAGCTGGTCAATGAGGTTAAACTAGCTCTTAGGTTGGGACTACTTTGCAGAAGGGCCTGACTGTGGTTGTTTTTTGGTTGCCAAAGAGGTGTACCAGCTATGGTGTTTTTTCCACTTCAAATAGTAGCATTGCATTCAGGTGCTCATTTGATAGTTATGGTATTGACATAGTCATCATTAGTTCAAACAAATTATTAATGATAGTTCCTCCTAAATAATCGAATGTAGCGCAAGCATAATTGAATTGATTGTTATTAGTCTTGGGACCTAATGTGGAGGATTTATTAGAACCATGTTCTTGTAGTGGGTTCTTATGAATGGTATGGTCTGCATTGGATGCAAATTGTGGCCCACCCACTTCAATTACTCAATTTTCAATAAGGTCTTGTACAATGTTTCTCAGTTGTTGACAAGAATATTTTTTATTCCCTTTAGCCCAATGGTAATCACATAAAGCATTATTGTCCCACCATGATAGTTTAAACTACCATGGGTCATATGTTTTAGGATCCTCAAGTGTGATGAGACCATTCTAAAGGAGCTTCTTAAGGACATCCTAAATTGGCTCTCCCAAAGCAGTTTATGTTTGTCTTTTCGAAAATTGTCTTATCTATGGAGGTTGTCCTTGATTTGACTGTTTTGACCACTTTGGTTATTGTTAGGGGGTGTTTGTATTGTTTTGGTTTTTTTTTTTTGGTTGAGCTCCTTTAAGGGCAAGGACTGGTGCCACCATTTTCATAGCCTTGGCATCAACAACGTCGTCATTGGTGACATGTTTATTTTTGACCCAATACTTATTTTTGTCTATAGGCAGATTTGTGTTTGTGTTTTTAGGACCATATTTGAATTCCCCTTTAGCAATAAGGGATTTTTCTACTTGGAGACCTTTTTCCACTAGGTTTGAGAAGGTTGTGCAACAATGAAATTGCAATCCATGTTTTAGTGGGCCTACAAGTGTTTGGACAAATATGTCAACCTTTTCTCGTTCAGGTATATCAATGTGACAAAGACTTGTTAGACTTCTGCATCTTTGGAAGAATGGGATAAATGTTTCACCAACATCCTCTCGTGTAAGATTGCATAAGCTAGTGATGGAGGTGTCCATGGACCAATGTTATATGCATAATTTTTCACAAATTTTTCTTTAAGTTTGTCCCATTTTTTATCCCTTTTAGAGTGGAGAACCATTCAAGTGTAGGTCCTATAATACTCTTAGAGAAAATTCTCAATAAGTAAGTTTGTTAATAGGCAATGTCCATACAGTTAGTCATGAATTCTCGAATACTTTCAATAGGATTTTTCTTGCCCTTGTATTTGGTAAAGTGTGGTGCCACACATCTAGGAGGGAATGGTGGCATGTACAAATTTATTTCAAAAGGGTATAAGCATAGGTCATATGGCATGTGTGACTTCTTGTTGGATGCTCGCATGTTTTCTATGGTTGTTTCTAAGCTCATCATTCTAGCATTCATGGCATCGATTATAGGGTTATTTGTGGCATCACAAAAGGGAGTGATAGATATGCCATGAGTCCCCATTTTTTTGTGAAAAGAGGTTGGTGTTCTGTTGTGGGATATGATTTGTTGTGACATATATGATGTGTTTTGGCTTGCATGTTGTTGGTATTGAAAATTTGGAATAGGGACTTGGTGGCGAGTGTGAATATGTGATGAATATGTCAGAATGTGACCTCCAACCATTTGAGTCAAAATTTGGGGAATATGTTGACTATGAATATTTTGATGTCCAAATGATGCCATGTGTTGGGTATTCAGATTGCCTAGTCCAAATTGTTGGAATTGTCCATGGGGAATGTTAATGTTTTTCCTTAGGAAGTATTGGTGTTAAATTGTGATGACGTGTTAACATTTGGTTGTGGTGCTCAAATAAAGACACGTCGTTTACTTCCAAGGGGATTGAATGAGGTACCAATAAAGGGATTTGATGATGATGCACCCATGTCATTGATTTGAAGAGCTTTTCCCCATCGATGAGGACCCAAAGGTGGCTCCAACTAATTGTGACAATATTGTGGACATTGTTGGCATTGATTGCATGATGGCTTATGACATGGTTGATGCCCCTCCAATGGATGTTGCATTGATCAAATTGGAAATATTTTGATTATTTTTCATTGGGGGTAGCATTAATGGTACTTGTGGAGATTTATGATGTGGTACCAACAATAGCATTGTTTGTATTGTTTTGAGGTTGACTATTGTTGGGTATGTTGTTTGTATTGTTTACATTATGGTTAGGTGATGTTGGTCTCAAAGTGTGAATGTCAAATCCATGTGGTAACTTAACCCTTTGGTCTAAGAGCATGGTAAGATATCTTTGAGGGTCATTTAAGACTAAGTCTTCTACAAAGGAAGCTACGTCAAGATTTTGCCCTGCAGTTTCCAGGTCTTCTGTGTATACTCATCCATGTTGGTCTCTTTGCATGAATGGTTCAAAAGTATTTTGTGATGAATATGGAATGTTCATGGAAGATTGTATGTTCATGTTGTTAAATGGGTCAGAAAAATTCCAATCTTGGTTTGTGTCATAAGTGTTATTGTTGATGTTGGGATTGGAATCTTGTCCAAAGTTTGCCATTTGTCTTTTATTTCTTTGAAGCCTAGTTTCCACCATAAAAGAGAATTACTCAAATGAGGATGATTAGAATGAAAACTAAATGCAAGGATGACACTAGCCTATGTTTTTGGATTTTTGATAAAGGATGATAACGCAAAACTATGTTTTTGGATTTTTTGATAATAAGGGATGATAATGCAAGACTATGTTTTTTGGATTTTTGATAAAGGATGCAATGCGATAATGTTGTGTAAAGGAAATGACTAATGCCAAATGAAGACTAGGATGACAAGTTACGACACTAAATTTTTTGCTTTTGTATTTTTGGAATAAAGGATGTCAATGCAAGGTGATAATGATGTTTTCCTAAGGGAAATGATTATTGCAAGGTGATAAAATTGTCAAGAAAGATGACAAATGCCAAGGTGACAATGAGGACTAATAAAAAAATGTTGACTAAGGAAATGACCAATGCCAAGTCTAGATGCCAAATGAGGACTATGATGAAAGTTATGACAATTTTTTGGATTTTTAAAGATAAGATATGCAAGGTGAGGACTAAAGTTTGCAAATGCAATGGTCTAAATGATTTGGAAGAAGGTTGTCTAACCACCTTATGCTTGGTCTATGTCTCAATTTTGGAATATAAAAGGACTTGTTTGAAGGACTAAATGACAAGGATAAAATGACAAGTGAGTTTTCCTAACTAAACTTTTGAGTTGGAAAGATCCTACAAAAAGGAAAATGACTAAAGAAGATAATGATGACTAAGTCCAATGATAACCTACTTTTGAAAGTCAAGATTTTGCAAAGTATGGTAAGATTGTCCTAATCCAATATATGCAAGTGAAATGAGGACCTAAATGTTGGTTTATGACTCAAAATGAAAATGTTGAGACCTAATCATGAGACTAAAATTTGCAAAGATGACCCTATGGTAAGAATCAAGATAAAGTGTGCAAGAAATGAGAAATTTGAGCAATTTTCTAATTTGGTTTTGACAGAATGCTTATGGAAAAAAAATTTATGGAAAATTTAGACAAGTTTGACTTTGGTTTCTAGTCTATGATAGAGTTTTGTTTTTTTCCAAGAAAATATGTCATTTCAGGTCATAGATGCATCATAGTATAGAAAATGCAGCTTTGTTTAAGCAAATACATTGTTACAAAAAGAAAATACAGTTCAATATTGTGAATGAGGCTTTCAGACAAGCAAATGCGGCACAAAACAAGAAAATGTAGTGTTCTGCAAGGTAAATGTGTTTTGACAGAGTGAATGCAATTTTATGGATAGAAAATGTGGTACAATAGATTGAATGCATTGTACCAGATGCACTGTAGAAAGAAAAAATTCTAATTTGTTTGCAATTTTGGTTAAAATTTTGAGTTGTTTGATGTTGACTATTTGTTTCTAGATCTGAAAGTGATGTTTTACTTTGTTTGAATGTCTAAAAATACTTGGCAAACACAATATTTTGTCTTTTCAAACAAGCACAATAAAGACAAGGGAAATCCTAGGCTAGGCTAGGACAATACTCACTAGATTCCACGTGGGTTTCCCTAGCTGCATATTCTTAGTGTGTGAATTCAGAAGCTTGGCTGCACGGGTAGATCAATTGCCTCATTCTGTACAATGAATGCGGCTTAGTTCTATGTTCTGGAAGTTAACAAACGAATGCAGTGATCGATAGGTTGAATGTGTCACGGCCGAGCAAATGCATTGCTCTGCGAGGCATATGCATGTAGAGTGAATGCATTGTGGTATATCAAATGCATTGTTATGTAGATCAAATGCATTGAGGCTATACCTATAGCTACAAAACAAAAAAATGTCATATGGAAAAATAAAATTTCAATGATTTTGGCATCGAGTTCACCAATGTAACTAGGAAAATCTTTCCTAGGGTTAGAAAATCTAATGCATAAACATAAAAGCCCAAAGTGATAATGAAGTGAAAAGGAAAAATGTGAAAACAAAATGAAAGATCTCACCAAATGTCTTCAATCTCCATGGTTGACCTCCATTAGACCTTCTCAAATTACTACAAATATGATGTTTCCATCAGATTTATGAGGAGCAATCTAATGATAATGACAAGCCCTAAGCAAATGTTGAAGGATTTGAGAGACTAAATGATATACTATGATAACATGCAACTAGTAAGCATCTAAAATATGTGTAAATTATGCCTATGAGATGTAACTATGCCTATGACAAAATGACAATAATGCAAGATGACAAGATTGCAAGAGTATGACAAGAGCTTCAAAATAACATGAGTTTGCCTAGAACAAGATTGCATGAGATCTAGATAGCATAAGATGACAAAATGAGACCAAAATGGCCATTTTATAGAAAATACAATTTTGAGTGAATTACCAAGATTAAAAGTTGACATGTACCCTAGAATCAATGGACAAAATTTAATTTGGCAACCCACAATTAGGGTTAGGGAAACATTAGGTCAAATTCAAAATGAATGGAAAAGATTGATTTTTAGAAAATCAAATCAAGGGATGACAATGCATGTGTCAAGAAATAAGATTGGCTCAAAAAAAGAGGTGGCTAGAAAATCAAATAATAAAAGGAAATTATTTTATTTTTGAGGAAAAAGACTATTTTGAATTAAAAGGGGGGACCACATGACAGTAAATAATTAATTCAAATTATTTACTAAAAAGAGGGAAATGTCCAATAAGATAATTATTTAATTAGAGAGAGTGACCAATAATTAAATAAACTCAAGAATCTATTTAATTATAAGAAGAGTTAAAAATTAATGAGGTATTAAATAAATAAATAATTTTTTTTATTTAAATAATCATGAAGACATAAAGATAAAGATAATTAAATAAATTAAATAAATTATTTAATTATAGTAAGACCTTAGGCAATTAATGACGTATTATTTATTTAATAATCATGAAGGACAAAAATACATGAATTAATTAAATAATTAAAAATTATTTAATTAATAGACGAAAGTGGACCGAGGTCATAATCAAAATGTCTTAATTATGCTAAGAAGAAGAAGGCGAAAAATAGAGCTTGCAAGCCTAGGTCATTTTTAAGTATCTACACGATTGATCTTTAATTGTGGACTTGAATATAACCTCTAGAGTTGACCTTTAATAAAAGAAAAAGAAAAAAAATTCTAAAGGGGATACCCAACTAAACTTTTGTATTTTATATCCAAAAACATTACATACTTTAGATCATTTAGTTGCATCAATATTTTGTTCTAGAGCTATTTATAAATATTTTTAGTTACACATTCATGTCAAATTAATCTATATTGATGTATCAATTATATGTATTCATGTTTTTGGATTAGCATAGAGTACACCCTAAAGGAAAGGTTATTTTTCTTTCCGTTTTGGTGAGCTTGATCTATCCTACATGGCCTAGTTTTATTCTAATATTTATTTTCATCAAGATTAAGGCTATATAATTTTATATACTCTAATTTATAATCTACTTTCATTTCTTCTACGATTTTGACATTTATATGCTTGTATATTTTTCTTAGGATTTGGGTACACAAATGTGATTTATGTTTTTCCACCTTCCCATCATCGATTATTTTTCATTCATTGAAAATCTTATTGTTTCCTTATTGATTAATTTACAATCACACATTTTATATTTTACCTTGTTCTTAAAATTCATATCCTATAATACATCTATCATTGGAATAGTTATGGATCTCTATATTATGGATATTCATATGACCTCGACAGGGGTCTTTTTTAATTATGTCTTGTATTTCCCCTCTTTCACCAAAATAGCTAGTGCCATTCTTATGTTACTATAAGTTATTAGGTTAATTATACATATATGTTATGATGATCCTATGTGTTCACAAAATGTTTAGATTGGTCCAAGATTTTATATTAAATTTTATGCACTAAACCTCAAAGTAATGTAATAAAAAGGGTGAATTTACATATATCTAATAAGAACATTCTAAATTTAAATAAATTATATAGTCACATATGTACATTAATATCATATCTTAATATACTTCAATACTTATACATGTTTTATAATCCATTCCCCATTCCTTACTCTTAGATTATCACTTTCATTATTCTTATATATGTATGTGTATGTATACTTGCAAACTTACTGATTCTCACATTATATAATGCATATAATTTTTCCTATTATCTCCTATTTCTCACTTTTCCCTTTCATATATATCCTCTTTAATTGTTTTCATAATTTAATTTACTTATATTCTTTTGTATGGTGTATTTAAGAATATTAAATAAGTGTGTTTATATATGCACATATATATTTGTGTATGCATATACATATCTATATATACATATATACATATGTGTATATATACACACATTAATATTATTTCCTACTTAAAATAATAATATAGAAATACTTATAAAATTTATATTGATCTAAAGATCAATCTTGATGTCTTTTTAAATTTTTTTTTTTTCCATCTAATTAGATATTTTTATTTATGACTTTCCCCTTATTCCTTATATTACATGAAGCCTCTTTATTTTCATATAATCCTATTTCAAAATTAATGAAAGTATATTAATCTCTATCTTATATATATGAAGCCTCTTTATTTTCATATAATCCTATTTCAAAATTAATGGAAGTATATTAATCTCTATCTTATATTTTCTAGGAATCTCAACTAATTGATAATAGGATCTTATGTTTAGTTGACTTTTTAAAATCAATTTCAATTCAAAGGGAATGGCCTTGTCCTTTTAACATATTCTTCTTTGCATTTTTTTATAAGAGAGTTTATTTTGTACTAAGTGTCATCCTTTAATAATTTATATCATTATTAATCAATGGCATTTCTTCTTCTTCCTTTCTTACTTTTATGGTCCAATTTTTTTTATATTTCCTAAATTTATTATTTCTTCATGCACATAATTGCTAGCAATGAAAGATACCACTACCAATTTCTATGTTTTCTTTTCCATCTTCCTTCAGATTCTTCTACTACTTCTCTACCATGCTTTCCAGTGTTTTCTTTGGCAATTCCACATTTAAGATTCCATTTTGATAATATTAAATTATATTAGCATCCACTTAGATCTTAGATTTCTAAAAACAATTGTTTACATCTCTTTGACCATCTATTTGTGAATGGTATGGAGAACTGTAATTTAGCTATGTGCCTAGCCTCTTCGACAATGTGCCTAGAAGACAAAGGGGACTGCCAGGCTTTCAAAAGTACATACGTTTCGAAAGTCCTCTATATAAAAATGAAGGCTTTTGAAAACTATAATTAAATAGCCTCAAAAGAAGCATGTTTAGAAATATTTGGGTAAATGTCTTTGATCTGTAATTGTGAATCAGTGAGATTACAAAATAGGGAATTTCATCTCTACTATAAACACTCATCGAATTTGAATCTTGATGGAAAAATAACACCACAATTTATTTACTGCTGTTCATAAACCTTGACGACAAGAATGACTACTGCATGATGTTTTCCAAAAAGGATTCCCCAGAACAGGGGAACAAACAAACCTCCCTGCGTTTCTGATTTTTAAAAATACTTGGCAATGTCCAAAGGACGATCGCTCGACAACACGAAATCCCTCTAGTTGGTAACATCAGGAGGCGCCAGACCGTCCCCAATATTACCGTAATCCACGCACTGTCACACTCAGAAACAAATTTAATGTTAATCTCTCTGCGATCTTCCATGCTGCAGATTTCTCTGTTGCCATCCGAGACAGAATAAACTAGGTACCTACCTTTGTTTCTTTCGTGCTAATTTTAACCAACAAAATCGGACGATTTGAATTCAGTTTAATGTTTGTCTTCTATAATTTGCCTTTTGTTTCTAATGGGCTCGAAGATTCCCACTATAGTGGTAATTTTATATTCTCTCTCAGTAATTTTATGGAATTTACTCAGCAAATTCAGCTGTGTCACATATCTTCTATTGGCATATGTAACGTCTTCACATTTTCTAACTTTTCACATGTGAAATTAGCCAAATTTCTCTTACCTTAATCAGCTGCAATCACCGTTCAAAATTTTTGGGTTAATTTCTTATGTCCCCTGAAACCCATTGGCCAACCCAACAAACACCGATTATTTTACATCCTTAAAGATATATATTTTTCAGTAAATTATTTTATGTCAAAGCTTTTGAATGCGATGTCTTATTTAGAGATTGAGATTGCATTAAAAATATAAGAAGAAAAAACATAAATTCTAGTTACTTTTTAAAGTTGCACGCTAACATAAACTACATCATTATATCTACGAGATCTACTTTTAGAATTAGATGTAGTGTGTACCGGATAGTACAAGATAAAACTGCAACCGAAACTCCGCATATGCACATTAATGATCATAATATGATGACGCCTCGACCACCTCGGGAGAAGGGTCGATAGTGGTGGTGGTGCCGTTTTGTATTGTAATTTATAACAAATTTTCGACTGCAATCATTTATTAGTTTAGTTGGCTATTAAAAGTCAAATTTTACGAAGTTATAAAAAAATAAGGTTAAATACAAACTTTTTGGATGTCAATCAATTCTTTAAAATTATTTAATTTAATGGTTAAAATAAAAATAAAATAATAATTTTATAAAAAAAATTAAAGATAAATTGTAAATATGTTATTTTTTTGTTTGATTATTTAAAACATGTGACCATTAAAGTTTGTCCATCTTAATATACATAAATATTCTATATTTTATTATTTATGAGCAAAAATAATTGACATAAAAAATATATATAGGAAAATTCACCATGAGCAATTCACCCTTGAAAAGTTCACTATCAACAATTCACAATGGGAAGGTGAATTTTATTAATTTTCCATGACGGTGAATTGCTAGTAGTGAATTTTCATTGGAGTGAATTTGTCATGACAGTGAATTTTTCCACGGTGAATTGTTTGTGGTCAATGTTGTATTTGTAAGGGTGCTTATGAAGAAACTGTGTGTATTTTTGTATCTACATTTCAAACTGCACTCAATGATTTCTCATTAGGAAAATGGTGATGAGAAGAAATATAAACATAATCTTTAAAGTGGGTTAGGTGGGAAGTGAGGAGAAAAAAAAAAGGGTACACAAATGAGGATGGATGAAGAGAAGGAAGTAATTAGATGAAAGATCTCAATTATACCTCATTTTCTAATCCACTCCCTACCTATCCCTCTTTTAAAATATATTTGTAATCCTTCTTTCTACTCTTCTTCTTCTTAATAATAAATTAGTGAGTACAGTCCAAAACATGATAAAAAATATACAATTTGTTTTTTCTAGACATGCAAAATTAGCATCATGCATTTAACTAATTCATATTTGCCCATCAATTAAATAAATCAGGGTTATTTGATTCATATCCTAATGTTATCTTTTAATTAAATAAATCACTTTATTTAATTATCACCTAAAGTCTCTTCATTTAATTAAATCAAATGTATTTAATTAAATGGATAGTGCATCATTTTCCATCATCTTTTGATTTATTTTAACCCATAAATCTAAGTCAAAAGGTCAAATCACCTAATCTTCACTTAAGTTAACTAAATCAGGATTATATCTAATCTTAATGCAAGTCCCATCCTCTAGCTTTCCCCACTTGCACAAATAAATGATTTTAATTAATTTATTAAATCTTCATTTTCCATCAACATGGCATAAAAATGGAATATTCCCTCAAGTTTGAATTCAAATCCAAGTTGACTTGTCCCTTCCAACATAGCATTAACTCCCCTCTTACATGTCCCCCACTTGGCATTTAAAACCCCTTCTTCTCCCTCCAACAAGCAAAATTTCAAATTTGAAAAAGCCACCTAATATCATTTATTGGCACATTCATCAAAACTCGCACATCCTTGGCCCATTCACATGGTAACAAGTGGCTCCTTCTCATTAGTTGGGTTTTTGTCCCACATTCATCCCTTCCACCTCTTCTCTCATCAAAATCTTCTATAAATGGAGAAGCTATCCTTCATTCAATCATCCACAATCTTCATGCAAATTTACTCTCTTCATATTGAGAGCTAATTTTTTCCATTATTATTTGCATCATTGACTTATCAAGGGTTGGGAAAGGGTCACTTTTCACAACAAAGTGACACCAATCCACTATGGAATAGGTGTGCATTGTGCTTCTTTTATGCTTCCAATTAGTTTGTTTTGTTGCCTTGTTTGAGAGGCATTTTGCATTATTTCATAGGAGCATTAATAAGTTTGTATTTACATGTACTAACCCATGTTATGGGTAAGTGCACCAAAATGGTTCCCAAAAACGGGGCTTAAGTGACCACTTTTTCTCTAAAATCAAGAAATACTGACCTTAGACGTGAAATTGAGGATAGCTACACTCAAAATTTTGAGATGGAACAAAAACAAGGATCAAAGTGCTCCGAGTATAATTTCTAAACTACTAATTTATTTTGAAGATGGTTGAGATTAAGGGGTTCAAAAGAGGGATGTACACAAATTGTTGTTGTTTTTGTTGGAAAAATATAACATAGCAACTCTTGTACGACCCTAGCACGGTGAAATTTTTTGTCGTATTTTTAAAATTGCTATGGTCAGAAGTTAGCAAATATTATCGAGTTGATGCGTGATTTTTTGATAATTTTTTAATGAATATTTGATTTTTTACTAATTTTCTAAGTGGGCACTTCCTAAAAAGCAGAATTTTGGCCATGCTCCGCTTACAAATTTTGGAAAGTAATAGAATTTTTTTATTTTTTATTTTTAAAATTTGTAGAATGGAGTCTAGTTTCTAAAAGTGTAATTTATTTGAAATTTTGATGAACAATTAATTTATAACAAAAAAATACCAAACACTACTTTTTGACAAAAAATAGACATACAAACAAAATAAATTATGGATGAAAGGCTTAACATTGTCAAAAAGTGAAAAAACTTACATCGTTGGAAAGATAAGAGAGAACCTAACATTACCTATGTGTTTTATTTTGTCAATATTGAACCAGATGTAATCTTGACGATGAGCACGAACCTAATTATGTGAGAAATTGTAGAATTTGCAAAAACACGTCTCTGGTCATGGGGAATTCCCTCTAAGCCTTTGGGTTGGTATTCCATGTAAAATACCAAAGCTAAGGCTTGGGGATTCCCAAAGAAAAATATAACGTGAGCACATTATAATGTGCTCACATTATAATGCGAGTGTGTTATGTGTTAGTTTTGACATTTTTTGCTTCTCCAGGGAACACGTCTAGTAACACATAACACACTCATGTTATGTCTTCCTTTAGTTAAATGCCACTTTATTGAATGTTTGTTGATATATTTGTATGTATATGTATGATGGTGTGTCATGTATGTATGCTTGTTAGAGAGTGGGAGAGAGGGTGAGAGTGTGGGAATGTGGGAGAGTGTGGGAGAGAGTCCAAGAGAATGGGAGAGTGGGAGAGGGTGCTAGAGAGTGGGAGACGGAGTGGGAGATAGGGTGGAAAGGAGGGAGGACAGTGGAAGAGAGTGG